>PVJD01004148.1:0-144019 GCA_004026545.1 Mormoops blainvillei | reverse complement strand
GAGGAAACTGCCAATTAAACACTACACGAAGGGACTTCAGAACAGAAGAGAAGATGCACCCAAGGCCGAAAAGGCTCGCCCAGATTCCTAAGGTGATAAATGAAAAAGAAAACTTGAGGATATCAGAAATAAAAAAGAGGTTCCCAAACCCTCCAGAGAGAAAAACAGGACAAAGGACACTTAGTCAGAATGACACAGAATTCCTGAACAGAGGAAACAGGGGGACAATGGCACCGCCCCCAAGGTCCCGAGGGAGATGGTCTTCCTGCATGAAGGGTGTCCAGCGTCAGAGGGAGTGGCCATTCTCCTTCCGATGCTCAGGGAGACTCCAGTGTGACCAGTGTCTGCCGGACCCCAGGACCCCCTTGTCTGCACAAAGCCCAAGGCCTCGGCTCTTCACGGGCAGGTGGAAACATATCAGACAGAGCGGACCGTGCAAACACTTTCCTGAGAAGTATTTTACAGGTTGTCGGAGGGCGTGGGATGATTTAGTGATGTTTTCCAAGAAAATGGAGTCCAGGAGGAAAAAAGTCAATGTTTGATTCCAAGAAAAAACAGTTTGATGAGAAAGGACATATAATTACAGTGCACTAGCCTGAGAGCGAACAGAATTGACATGGTCCAAAGAATGAAAACTTACTCTGTGTTTTCACCATGGAAACACAGTCACACAGGGAAGGCCAAGGTGGTGGAGGGGCTGAGAATCCCCACCATCCTCGGCAGCTGTCTTGGGAAGTCTGTCGCCTGTGTGTCACCAAATCAAAGAAGAATATGCAGATCATTCTGAACTACAGATACAGCCATCAGAAAAAAAAGGATGAAAAGGCTGAAAGTGGTTGCCTCTGGACAGCAGGACTGAGAAGGGAGACATGGCTTTCTGTTATGTTTTAAAATATTTACAAGTAATGCAAGGATAGGAGTACCAAGTTAAATGAACACAAAATGAAATTTAGAAAAGTGGAAGCATTTTCAAAAGTGCTATTGCATCATCTCCTTTTTAAAAATGTTTTGAAATATGTTTATTGATTTTAAAGAGAGAGGAAGGGAGAAAGAGAGAGAGAAACATCGACTGGTTGCCTCCCATACACACCCCGACCAGGGCTCGAACCCACACCTAGGTACGTGCCTTGACCAGGAATCGAACCCGTAACCTTTTGGTGTCCAGGACAATGCTCCAACCAACCGAGCAACCTGGCCAGGGCCATCTTCTTTTACGAGGCACGACCTGCTATGCCAGATCTTAATAAAGGACTTTGTCATAGGCTTCGGGGCTGCAGATCAACAAGTACAAAGCAAAAGAACGACTTATCTTAAACAAAAACAAAATCCACCTTCCTCACTCACCACAACGAAAACAAAGAGAGGGAAAGACCAGATGAAATCCACCTGTCACAGACCAGCGATGGCTTTCCAAAAGGGAAAGCCGTGTGTGCCCTGGACACCGTCCCAAGTCCCCCCCCAGAGAAGCCGACTCCTGCAAACTCTGGGAAAAGAGCAACGAGAGGGAGTCGGAGGACAAACTGGTGTCGCAGGACTTGTGGGTGGTGTTGCCCCAGCATGTCATATGTTAGGTGCCGTTGTCCAGAAAAGACGTGCAGCGTGGTTAGAAAGCCTGACATTGAGTGGAGATTGCGGTAGTTACTACGGCCAAAGGCGAGTCGGGTGAACGGGCCCTTATGTAAGTGAAGGTGTCGTCAGTCACGACGTGGAAACAGCGGAGCACTGATGCGGAACTGGTGTATTGCTTGTTCCTCAACCTCGACCTTCAGTTTCACAATCATCTCCCCTCAGACCACCTGGAATTTGATTACTTAACGGAGCACAGTTTTGCTTTAATGTTCCAAATCTGTGCTCACGGGTATGTTTCACCTTAGGAAGAAGGGCCACCTTTCCAGGTCAGCTCCCTGGGTCTTCTTGTCACCTGCACCGCAGGGACCTGCTTCCTCCTTCTCCCTCCCATGCAGCTCCCTCCTGAATTCACTTGACCATTTCGATCTTCTCATCTGGAAACTTTTCATCGATTGCTTTGCCTCCCTGCAATCTCTCCCGAGGTTTCTCGATCTCTCCCTTGTTCCGGGGAAGGAGTGTTCTCTTGCCCACAAACTCGTACCTCACATGCACTGCGCCAGGCAATACGCAGTCATCGGAGGTGGCCGCAGGAGGGAGCCTGCCGTCTATGGTCCTAGTGCGGGAGGTGGCAGAGATGACCCCTGTAAGGCTACAACAAATGCTCACCTTGTGGATGTGTGTGTGGGGACGCAAACCTCATAAAAGGTTGCCTAGGGTGTCGTTCCTGAATCTGGGAGGCCAAGGGCAGAAAGGTCCCCAGACAGAGGCCCCAGGGTGTCAGGATAATGGAGAACCAGTTACAGACAGTTTGCCCACGAGGGGAGCAGCTTGGTGCAGGTGGGAAGGCATCCCGTGCACTCGAAGAGGCCGGTAGGCTGTCCTCTTAGAGAAGAAGCAAGTGGGGACCATGACAGTGCTTTAATCAGAGGAGGGGTCTGGAAGGCGGCCTCACCAGCAGTCCCTGCAGAGACTAGTGGTGAGGCCTGAGCTGAGGGTGGGTGGCATGGGGGACGCCGGTGGCGTACGTGAGAGACCTTGTGACCCCGTGCCCGAGGGGCCAATGCAGAGGAAACAAGGGTTAATTCACATTTTCTAGACTGCGGCACAAAATTAGAATACTCTATCCAAGACCACATAATTAAAAACGCGATTTTCAATTTTTTTTTAAAGGATTTATACCCACCTCCCCACAAGGGGAGCAGGAGGCACCGACGTGGGATTCCGTTGCAGGGGGCCATGTTACTGGGGACCGCGTTCCATGCTGTGTGACCGGCCTCACCCCATCCGCATTAGCCCCTCAGCTCTCAGGCTTCTCATCAGAAGCCGGGGAGACACAAGGGACGACAGCGGCTAGCATACCCACGCCAAAACGAATGTATTCACATATAATTCCAGCGCACCGGAACACCCGGCCAAAACATAAAGCTTCTGCAAATCACTCTTTCCAAGCTCCTGTGCGTCCACCCCACATTTCATAGCAGCCGTTATAGAATTCAATTCCAAATTTTCACTCTCTGAAGGCCAACCTGCAGGAGTCACTTCGCCAAATACGACTTTCTACAGCCTTAAAAAGGACGCAGCGTTTAATGGCCGTGTTCATATTTAATTCACGATCCGCCGCCATGCTTGTCACATATGCGGCATGGTTACAGCTAAAAGATGGAGCCTGTCCCCTCTTTGACTTCAGGACCTTCTGTGGATGCCCCACCCCCGCCCCCTAGAGTGCTGCCAGCTCTTCACGACCCCCAGGAAGAGGGCAGGAAGGAACGGGGGCCTCCGGAGCATGGACTCAGGGTCCCGCACTGCACGCTTCTCTGTCCCCTTTAATTCTCACAAAAGGCGCCCAGTCAGTGCCCTGACTCACACGGCTGGAGACATGGTTCGCCCAGTCCATGAAAACGAGGCCCCTGAGGGTCTAGACCAGGGACTGGGCAGCTGGAACTGCAGGGAAGGAGCTGCGACACAATTAGGAAGGAGCTTATGAGAACAGACTGTCTTCCAGGGCAGGAGAGCGGCCGCTCGGGAGCATGGGCGGTCCTTACCCACTCACGCAAAGTTGCTCTACCGAGCCACACGTTCTGTTTATTCCCCGAGGGATCTGGTGTTTTTCCTCATTAAGATCAGTTGCTGGCTCGTGGCGTGTTTGAGTGGAACCCACGCGCACACACACACCATCTCGACCACACTGGCTAAACTAGCGGAATTCTCTATGATAGAAAAGAAGCGTCTCCACTTAGCGACCGATTATCCGTTTCTCTTCGCCATAGCCGTGGACATGCATCTGCTGACCAGTATAATGAGGTTTGCCGACGAAACTTTTAGAGCAAATTACTGACCTTGCTTGGTGAGATGCTGAAAGTGTCACATTGTCACTCATACTGATAATTGCTCTTCTCACACTTAGAAACATTGACTCTAACGTGGGGAGTGCCATTAATGAACTCTGGGAAATTTGCATCTTTTTTTTTTTTTTAAATCCGTGGAGGACTTGCCCTGTGAGATCTGTGGGTGAAACACAGAAGCCTCAGAACTGCTCTCCAAGGAAGTTGGGATTTTCTTAGAAAGGACTTTATTTATTTATTTATTTTTGGTCATCATGTCACATGCTTTGCAAAAAAGTATTAATTGCATAATGCCAACTGTGAGTGCAATGGGACCTCTGTGGAAGGTGAGATCACTGTGAGCAGCAGCCCAGGAAGGCTTCCTGGAGGAGGGGGCTGGAGAGAGACCTCCAGAACAAGCGCAGCGTGTACCTGTGTTCTCTGCGGTTTTCCCCAGCTTTGGATGGCGGCCACTGCTGGGATTCAGCTCGTCGCTGTTGGTGGAGGGTGCGGCAGTGTGGACAGTGGTCCTGGCACCCTGTCCCCTGCCACCTGCAGCCGCAAACCCACCTGCTTGCCAGGCCCGGAGCCCGCCGCTTCTTGCGTCAGCGCCTGGCTGCTGCCAAGGGGCCCAGATGCAGGCCATCCAGCGTTGGGTTGGGGGGGCGGGGGGAGACGGAGCTGTAGGTAAAACTTGCCTACGGATTCGTTACACAACCGATGCATTTCCTGGAGAATATATCCCCACTGCCTTTGACAACTATTCTGCCGACGTTTCGGTAGATGGAAACCCGGTGAATATGGGCTTGTGGGATACAGCTGGACAAGAAAATTATGATAGATTACATCCCCTGTCCTACCCGCAGACAGATGTAGTCTTCACTTGCTTATTCTTGTGAGTCCTGCGTCATTTGAAAATGTTCGTGCAAAGTGATATCCTGAAGTGCGGACACCATTGTCCTCGCACTCCCATCAACCTGGTGGGGACTAAGCTTGATCTAAGGATGATAAAGACATGACTGAGAAACTGAAGGATCCGATGCCCATTACCTGCCCACAGGTGTCGCCTTGGCTGAGTGCTCGGCTCTCAGACAGCGAGGCCTCCGGACAGGGTCTGAGGAAGCCACTCCAGCTGTCCTCTGCAGGGCGCCTCTCCCTGCGGCCCGGCCCCCTGGGAACCCTTGTGCGCTTTGCTCAGTAACGATGGGGCCTTCACTCTCGATGCTAAATTTCAGTTATGGGTTAGTTTTTCCATAAAACCATTTTGAACCAATCAGGAATGTTTAGGTTTGATTAAAAAAAAAAGTATAAGAGTTCAAACTTTCACGTTCTACTAAAATTTAGCCCTAAGATGACAAGTTTTCTGAAAGCCTTATTTTTCAAAAGCTCCTATTCTTGCTCAGATTAAGAGTTGCCGCAATACCTCATGAACTAAATTGCATTGTTATGCTAAGAACACAAAGCATTAAACTGTTGAAAAACCTTTGTCTTCGAGAGGACTAGCTTCTGCAGGCAGAGAAGGCAGACAGTTTCTAATGAGTTTCACATACACAAAGCAGAGCCTCCTCTATGAAATGTTGCACTTGAATGCATTATAATTTATCAGCCCATGTTGGCCTAACATTGTCTTACATATCACAATGGAATGAGCGCAACCACTTAACTCTTTGGATCCATCTTTTTGATTTCCTGGTGAGATGTTTTTAATGTAATTTAATTTTTATTTTTAAAGATTTTATTTATCTATTTTGAGAGAGAGGGGAAGGGAGGGAGAAAGGGAGAGAGACACCCATATGTGGTTGCCTCTTGCGCGCCCCCTACCGGGGACCTGGCTTGCAACCCTGGCACATGCCCTGACTGGGAATCAAACCAGCAACACTCTGGTTCGCAGGCTGGCACTCAGTCCACTGAGCCACACCAGCTGGGGCTCGTAGCAAGATTTTAAAAGAAATTAGTGTATTATCTTTTGCTCAGATTTTGAACAGAACTCTTACTCACTGGTTCCCTCTGAAGTATTCTGCCCTAGCCGTGGGCGCACTGGGGTGCGGTGTGTACAGCCCTTGACGTGATCAAAGGATGGAGACGGTATTTTGACAAAATATGAAGCGGAGATTAAGTTACGCTACATTGTGCACATAATAATTAAACTGTGTCACAGGTAAAATTTTAATTTTACTGTCAAATGCAGCAGATGAGGAAGAAAGTCAGTATTAATCAGTTAAGTGTTTTCTTAAGCATTTCTTTTTTCTTAAACCTGTGATCCCTCCCTTCCAAAATTGGGCACTGAATTCATCTTGGGACTGGTTACCTCTGTGGCTGCTAACTGAGAAAGGGCTTTCCTTACAGAGACCCTTCTTAACAAGCAGTATGTCAAAATCTTCCTTGATAACACAGCACAAGTTCTTTGTCGATTAGTAAAAGTGCATTCCTGTTTTCATGTTCCTTTAGTCAAAGCTAGTTAGTGTTTTCTTGGTTTTCTTGTAACTAGGTGTAAAAATCCCATATTACATCTTCACAGTTTTTAAAATATTTTATTTTATTTATTTTTTAAGGTTTTATGTATTTGTTTTTAGAGAGACGGAAAGGGAGGGAGAAAAAGAGGGAGAGAAACACCTATCAGTTGCCTCACACACACCCCTGGCTGGGGACCTGGCCCACAACCCAGGTATGTGTCCTGATGGAGAATTGAACCGGCGACGTTTTAGTTTCTTGGACGATGCCCAACCCACTGGGTCACACCAATCAGGGCAAGTTTTTAAAATCGTTTAGGTATTCTTAAGCTATGAACCTTCTTAACATCACTGCCTCACCAGACCCCCAACTCTGTACCTGACCGAGGCTGGCCCTCGTGTGCCTCCCACTGGGGACATGCTCCCTGCCGCTCTGCCTAGCGTGCTCCTGTGGGCATAAGGCTTTGTAACCCCCCATGCTTGTGCTAACAAAGTCTGTACAACTTAACCGCTGGCAAGAATACAAGGCTGGGCCTTTCAACCACTAGAACAACATATTTTAAACGGACAATGGCTGAATTGGGGCGTGTTTTCACTCTGATCTTTTCCTAATGCAATTAGCAGCACGTTTTGGATGTATGACTTAATAAATCCTTGAATCATAGAAAAAAGAGGACAATGGACAGTTAGGGGGCAGTGGGGTGAAAGGCTAAGCCAGGCGGGGTGGGAATAAGCCAGAGGCTGGTGAAGTGGCCAAAGGGCCTCGGCGATGGGGTGCAGTATGGGCATCGGGGTGGACCAGGGGGCTGTCACACAAGCCAAGCAGAGGAGGCCAACCTGCTGGAACTGAGCAGACGGCCACCATAGTGGTGGGTTTGAATGGAACGTGGCACTAACACGGGCTGCGTTGGAGGTCCCCGTCAAGAGAGCTGGACAGGGGGTGCCTTTCTGTGTGGTGAGCAGGGGCTGCAGGAAACAGCCACACTTCAAGCACAAGGACTTCTGAGTCTCTTCGATAAACCCTGTGCCTAGAACCTGGCGCCTGCCCTTTAGTTGGTGTACATGGTGACACAGGTGACATACATCTCCTCTCGGGTCTCAGGCCAGCCACGGTGACAGCTCAGCTCACTTCCGCCCTGAGCAATCCCCTCAGGGTTACAGGAACGAGGGGCAGGAGTTCTGCTGAAGTCCATGGACAAGCTTGGACGTGCGACACTGGCTTTTCCTTAGGGGGCAGGAGGTGAACAGCCAGTGATGTCCTTGTAGGGAGGTCCTTCTGCATCAGAAACAAATGGCACCCCTGTACTAATTCCTTTGGTTCATGAGTAAAGAAATCCTGATTTTTTGGCCATCTAGCTAAAGCCTTGCTACTTTTGTGGGTCTTTTCAAAGAGTCGACCCCTGGTTTGGCTGATGTGCCTGTTTTGCTCTTCTCTTCCACTTAGCTCTGCTCTAATCTCCTTTGCTTCCTCCGGCTAGCTTTGGGCTTGGTCTGTTTCTATTTTTCTATTTCTTTAAAGTGTAAATGCGTCAAATGCAAGCAGCTCAAGTAATTTAAAATATTCCGTATTTTGTGAGAGCTTGTCAAGCTGCAGAGATGTATGGGTCTTGCTGAAATCTAAGACCTGGTCACTGTGAACTATAAGATGAGCCTAGATATTTACATCCAGTGATATCACGCTCAAGTGTTCGGCTTTTGCACCTCGTAACAATATGCTATTCAGCTTCGCAGGTGAAAAATTCAAATAACTCACCACGATCTGCCTAATGAAGAAAGACTCCATTGTCCTGCGTGTTAATAAAAAGCTCTCCCAGAGAGGTTTGTATTTGGCTTTCAAGAAGCAAATTATATACTTGGAAGCAGAGCAACTAGCCTTTGTCCCTATGAAAGCATGTCATTAGGAGTCCGCTCCAAGGTGGGAAGGCGCAGGGAGGTGGAGGAGAATTCCCTGCTGGGAGCCGAGACACAGGCGATCCACAGGCCGCAGCAAAAGGCCTGGTGCCGGGGCCGCGGGACGCCGCCCCGAAACTCTGAAATGGGCACAGCACCCCCAGAGCAGCGTCTGCATGCATAATAAACGGTCTAAGGAAAAAGGAGTTTAGCAGTGGAGAGCCTGGTAATTCGTAGGCGGTAATTCAGGACACACACAAAACGGTAACAAATTCATTATTTAAAAAAAAAAAACACCTCAATTCCTCAACAGGCAATTCAAAAGGGAGCGTTTTCTCTCAGAAAGCCGGTTTTATGTTAAGAATAAAGCACGGCCAATGTTCACCTTTCTGTTCTCTATGGTTTGGGCGAAGGAACCTCAACAAGTGGGATGAAGCCAGAAATCAAAAGTGGAAGGAAAGCTGGAAATTTCTCAAATATGGAGAAATTAAACATCACACTCTTAGACATCCAGTGGGCCAGCGAAGAAATCACAAGGGGAATTTGAAAATAGCTTCGGACTAAGGAAGTGTTGAATGGATGCAGAATTTCAGTTTTGGGAGAGGAAAAAAGTTATTTGAATGCATGGTGGCAGTGGTAGCACAACAATTTGACACTTTACAACACAGTTGTGCACTTCAAGTACTTAAAAAATGGTGCGTTTTGTGCGTGAGTAAATTTCAGCTGAAGGAAATAAAAGCCCTCACCCCAAATTCCTAAAATCCAATACTGACTTAATGTAAAAAATTTTTCAATTGCCCTTACATATGTGGGAGCTTAAAAGTAGAGACAAATTCCATATCCTTTAATTCTCACACAACTGTACCTTCAACTTCATATATGACATATACCCCTTAAAATGAAGGAAAAATATCAAAGGGACAGTGGGAGAGAGGGGCGGGCTGGGTGGAGAGCAAAAGGGGAAAAAATTGGGACAACTGTAAGAGAATAAACAACAAAAACATAAAGGAAAAAAATGCCCAAGTGGCCTTCTAGAACAACGAGCTACAAGGTACGGCTCTGTGCGCAGTTCTTCATAGCTGTGTGGTCGCCTTCGCTGGATGCGAACGACAGGCGCCATTCCTGGTAACAGCTGAGAATTGGGAAGAAAAGGGCGTCCCTCTCCAAGCCGTCAGACGCGGGGATGTTGCTGTCTTTCATGTCTATGCTACGTCTGTTGCTTCTTCTTTCATAGCCCCTGTCCAAGGAAATGCGCCTTCGCCAGGCTTGAAGTGTCACGCTCACGGGATAGGGCAGCAGCCTCCACGAGAAATGCGCCCTCCCCCGATCTCCAGGACGACAGCCCACCGGCTTTCTCCTGACGGCGCCCGGTAGGAAGCGCCAGCATTTCTGTGCAACATGTGCTGCTTGTCTGTCCAGTCCTGGATGTGATCTTCTTGATCCAGAGGCTTACAGCGAAAGTGACAAATTACCTGCCTCGATCCCCTCTCTCCCCACCCTGCCCCACCCCGGCCCGGCCCGACTGCAGATGGCGGTGAGGGGTCTGCACGATGCCGTGAAGGGCAGAAGTTCTGGGAAGGGTCCCCACTGTTCCCTCGCAGGGCCTCCGCAGTGCGCTGTCCTACGTGGCCGGGCTCTGATCCCGGAGGCAGGATGGAGTTTCGGGTCCTTGTCTAGGGGGCGCTGCAGAGCATTCCTCCATGGGAGCTCAGCTACTTCTTAGTCCTGCTCATAGGTATTTGTTGCAAACAGCCACAGGTACTTAGTTTGGGTTCAGGTGTTTTGTGGGTCTCCTGAAACCCAGCAGCACAGTGCCACTGGCAGCACAGTGCCACTGGCAGCACAGTGCCACCAGCAGCTGTGCCTGCAGCTCTCTTCCCAGACGCAGTGGTTAAGTGTGTCCTATTTCTCTGCCCACTCTTCCCTCCATCATTTCTCCTCTCAGCCGTGGGTCCTCCAGGGTGTGGGCGTGCACCACTGAGATCCACCACTGTGGCTCCTTCCAAACTGTCGTGTCCTGTGGGAAGGCTAATGGGTGCCACATCAGGCTTGACTGATCAAAATGCTCTCGATTTTGTCCTTCAGAGTCTGGAACTGAGACGTCATCGCTTTTTCCCACCAAAAAGTTTCTGAATTTGTGAATTGCCTTTACTGCTGTACATTTCTGCTTGCAAATCCACCTGTTCGGCGCGGGGGGGGTCCCCTTTTTCCTTGAAATGCTGGGTCAAATGCAATCAACAATGAGCCACAGGTGCGACTGACAATCTGTTTTCTAGCATCTTTGCTGCTCGCAAGTCCAGGTGCCTGGTGCCTTCCAAGCTGCTGCCCAGCAAAACCACACGTTCTACCCGTGTCACACTCATCAAGGAACCGTCGGTCCCGGGGAACAGCTTCCCTGGGGCCCACTGCCAGCTCAAAAGCAACGCTGCATATTTTAGGCTTTTGGTTATTACGCTGTCGAGTCCCAGGACCAATTTCTGAATCCATCATAATGGATCGTAACTGTTGCAAAAGACATCCCACAACTTCCTGAGAACCATAAATGTCATTTCTCGCTCACTCTGCATTGTCCAGAGCAGGCTGGCGGGCCCAGCGCTGTGCCTTCTTGCCACAGACTTACTCCACGATGGGAACCACGTGCCATGCAGGGAGCCCCGCCACAGCCGCGTGACGCTCAGGCATGGTAGCGACACCCGGCACTTCGTAGAGCAACCATGACCTTGGTAGCCAAGTGGCCACCTGGACCACAGTTGAGAAGTGCAATCCAGAAGGAGATCAGAGGGCGGGGACCCGGCAGCACAGGGAGAACAGTGCTGTAATCACCGTGGGCATCAAAGACTCGATGGCTGAACGTCCCTGACGTGATTTTGAGTTCAGTATGAAATTAAGGAGGACCCACAGTTGGACAGCATCAGGTGGGGAGTACTCCCTGCCCCTGTGCCTCGTGACTAAGCTTCCCAGCTCCTCCGATGAGCCCAGTTTTGTCATCTGTGAATTGGAACGATGATATTGACCCCAAGGCTACGTGTGAGGATCCAACAGGGAACCGCGTGCAGTGTGTTCAGCAAACAGCAGAAAATGCAAAACCTGGTTCTGTCCATGTGCCACTCAGAGGCCTCGCGCCGAGCTGGAGGCCGCGGTAACTATGCGAGACCCTGCTTCACGGCATCCCCGTGGGTGTGGCCTAATGAGAGGCACCGCTCATTCCATGGCAGGCAGTGGCACCCGTCTCCAATCACCTCCGCTGTGTCTCACACGGCGCTTCTTTTTTTTAACTGTCATTTGCCATTTTCAAGCTCCCTAACATAGCTTATCTGCCCTCGATTCTGCTAAGGGCCAGTGGGCACAAAGTTGGATCTGGTGTTGCCTGGAGTGTTTACAGCGGTTCTGGGCAGCCCCTCGGTCAGCTGCACACATGGCCTGGCTCAGCCTCCTAGCGGCCGTGGCGTGACTGTCCCCCCGACCACGCGCGCCCCCGCCACTATGTCTGGCTTTCAGAGACAATCGTCCTCTGAGGAATACAGCTCCCCAGCTAACAGGGCTATTTCTCTGCCTGTCTTGGAATTACCTTCCATTGCACAACTCAGCAGCTGCTGAGTCTATCTATCGTGATAGATTTCAGCTATTCTCCTTGAGGACAAAAAGTCCCGCAGCATATCCTCATCCCGAATCTTTGGGATGGGAAGAGGTGACAGAATTAAATGAAGATGTTCGGGGACACAGCCGGCAGCCGTCACTGAAAGCCAGTCTGATGCCGATTTGGGGAAAAGGAAGCCACACTGACTAGTAAGCAAGCAGTTAAGGGTTCGGTCGGACGGAACTGAATAATTTAGAAGGCAGTAGCTATAATTAGAGTGAAAATGTAATTATAAGGCATCAAACAAGTCACCTCAGCGGCGCTGCGGAAAGAGAAAAAGAAAAGGTAGGGCAGGCTTTCAAAGTGCACGTTTTCAAAGGAAGCGGAGCAGACCCTGCAGGTCCTGCGAGCATGGAGGGGGCCCGGCAGGCGGTGTAGGGAAAGGGTGGCACCAGGCGGAGCTGCCTCATGCGTGCCCACAGCCGGCGCCCCCACCCCACGGGTCCCCTGCTGACCACACTGAAGACTGAGACTCCGCCCCATTTCTGGGGTCCATTTCCTGTCGATGAAAGACAAACCGGCAAAGCCCTTGACAATCAAGGATGCCGGGACATGAGCAATGGTGACCCATGGCCACGGCCTACCCTGGACGGCCTCGCCTCTCCCTCCGTTTCCCTGGTCACACCGTACAGCGAGGCCTGCCTTCATCCCGTGGCACATGGCCCGGGATGCTTGGTCAGGGGTAGCCTGCCCCTAGGGCAGAACGCGGGGCCCCGGGCTTTGGTTCCGTCCTACCCAGCCGGGGGGCCCTTTCCTCAACCGTGAAGAGGGTGTAGTAAGACCTCACAGGGCTGCCAAGAAGATCCCAGGGGCTGAAACACCAGGGAACTAAACACAAAAATGAGGTAAATAAATATGAGTTCTTATCTGGTTGTTTCGGCTACCCCTTTCCCCAATGTGTGTTTCCCAGGTAAAGCCGCAGTTTTGCAACAACCAAAAGTGTCTGTAAGTATGTCAGTAGAAATCACTGATGTGGCAACTTGCCCCAGGCCCCAGAAGGACACAAGCAGAGGTCATCCCACTGTGACCTCAAAGTTTAACCGCGAGGAGGGCGGGCCTCCTCGCTGCTGCCCTGCAATCCCCCACACAGTCTACCTTCCCCCATCCAGATTGTAATTCACCCACGGAAATGCACGTTTCTCAGGCAGGTCTCTGTCAATCACTGGAACGGATCTGGTGGGTGGATAGATGGATGGAAGGATGGATAGATGGATGGAAGGATGGATAGATGGATGGATGGATAGAGGGATGGATGGATGGATGGATGGATGGATGGTTGGATGGATAGATGGATGGATGGATGGAAGGATGGTTGGTTGGATGGGTGGATGGATGGATGGATGGATGATGGATGGATGGTTAGATGGATGGGTAGGAGGATGGATGGCTGGTTGGATGGATAGATGAGTGGATGGATGGATGGATGGATGGATGGATGGCACCTTCCAGGAAAGGGTCAGAGGTCACCTTCTCCAACCTCTTCAGTGACCACAGCCACCCCACAGTCACCTCAGGGCCGTCTTGGCCGCGCTCACTCCTTTGGCTCCTGTCCTGTGCAGCTTTGAACTCCAAGGCGCCATGTTTGTGGGCGTACACTTCCTAAGTAGACACTGAGCCATTTGAGAGCAGGGGTTGATCTAAGTTGCCTTTCTCTCTCCCACTGTACCGATCCCTCAAGATGCTTTGTGCGTGATGCTTAATCGCCATCCATTGTCCCACTGCTAGCTACGGCGACAACCTGTGCCACTACATCCCACCGCCAAAGTGATCCGTGGCGTCCAAGAGGTGGGAAATTCACCTTTTTCCTTCGCATGACCCTGCGAGCCCACTGCTGTTACTCATTAGCCTATTCCAACCCCAAATAAAAGCGTCCCCGACAAAGGAAGGAAGGGGGAGATGGCCCACACGCCACAGCAGACGAAATCAACACGTGAGGTCCAGGTGGCTCACAGAGGAAGGTCGGAAGGCAGAGAGAAAGGGGGCTGCCGTGAGGCCCAAGCCATCGCTGGGAGCCTGGCCCACCCGTGCCCAGCATCTTACAGGGGTAGGAAAGATAGACGTCGGAGACCACCTTGAGGCGTCTGAAACAATCCTCCAGTTTGCCCTGGGTGCTAAATGTAGTCTGCGTTCCAAATACCAATGCAAATTATAAAGGGGGAGTGAACGGAACCAGTCAGGTACAGAGTCATCGGCTTCTTATCTGCCTTGTCTGACTTCGGTCTGCTTCTGCAAGGCCACCTTTTGGGATGAGATCTATGGGTGGCACTGGTGTAGGCGAAGGGGTGTCCAACCTTTTGGCATCTCTGGGCCACACTGGAAGGAGAAGAGTTGTCTTGGGTCACACATTAAATGCACTGCGACACGTACTCACACAAAAAAAGCTCATCATGTTTTAAGTCAGTTTACGATTTCGTGTCGGGCTGCATTCATAGCCATCCTTATGGGCCGCGGGATGGACACCCCTGGCAGGGCCATGCAGCTAGACTGCATGTATGTGACAGGGTTGCTTCTGCAGCGCACAGACCCGTTATCTGGATGGAAGGCAAGTGAGTGGGAAAATAAAAAAATCTAGTCTCAAAAGATCAGAACGACGCACCAACTCTAACGGCATACAAACTTTTAGGATCAAATGAAAAATTCTCCACTTAGGCTGAAAAGCAGAAATTACGCATGGATGAGATGCAGAGTACGTAGTAGGAGGAGTGGAAAGGGTTGGAACCTTGCGCTGCATGGCCATTCTTTGCAAGCTGAAAGAAGTGCCCCATTAGCTAATGCGTTCTCATTGCTGCGTTTATCGGCCTTGGAGGACCATGTTCCGTTTTGATGAGTGTCAGCCACCACAGCCCATTTAGGAGACTCCGCCCAGCATGTCACCAGGGACCCGCTACATGGCGGACACTCAGTCAATAACCACACTATGAACCGAGCGAATGAATAATTAGTAAACCAAAGCCACGAGAAACACGTTGTGAAAATAAAGTGTTCAAACTAGTAGAAATTTACGTCTGTAAGTCTTACAGGGGGAGTAAATTCTCTGGGGAAATCAGTCAATATGATTAGATTTAAAACACAAAGGGGATTCAAGGTATGAAATGAAGGCTGTTCCCTAGAGCCCGGCTGTGGTGGTGTAAATTCTGTCTCTCCCCCCTTACTAGCTTTGAGACCTTAAGCTATTGCTTAATCTCCTCCTGCCTTAATTTGCTCACTTAATAAAATCAAAACAATAATATTACCTACCTCACAGAGCCGCTGTGCGATTAAGCGGGTTATTATTTGTAACGCATTTAGAAGAGTTTTACACCTAAAAGGTAATTATATTTCTTCTTCCAGCTTCTCCTCTTTTTTCTTCGTAGCAGCAGCAATATTAATAGAAGTGGCAATACTGACATTATTTTTCTAGAATTCTTCTTTAATGAAAATATTGTGCCTTGGATGAAACAGGTGGTAAATAATTCCCGTTTCTCAGAACTGAATCTAGAGCAACAAGAGTATGACATGCCTCAGGGATGTATGAGGACAGAACTCATAAGCACACCAAGTGCAGGGGCCATGATTTCTTCTGTAAAGGGGAAAATGAGAGAACTCCGTCAAACCCTACTTTTAAGGTTTTTAAAAAACCCTCACCTGGGGATACAGTTATTGATTTGAGGTGGCGGCGGACGTCGATTGGTAGCCTCCCGTACACACCCCAACCAGAACCGAACCTGCAACCTAGGCCTACGCTCTGACCGAGAATCAAACTCACGACTTTTTGGTGTACAGGATGATGCTCCAACCAAGTGAGCCACCCGGCCAGGGCCCATGTTTAAGATTTGCATGAAACTGCCTTGATTTAAAAACTGCAAACTTTGAAAATTTTACGGTGTTTATAAATGCATGAAAGAAGTTGGGAAAAGCCAATTAAAAAGTAAATGTTGACTGAGAACATACAGTGGAACAGCATGGGATGCGGAGACAGGCTGTGAGGGTCGATCGCAGCCGGCCTGGAGTGAGTCTGAGTTACTAGGCAGTGTCCCATGTAGTACTGGCCCCTAGTCAAGGTGTGGGAAGTAATGGACAACGCTGATGGGATGCGCAGGTCCCAGGAATTTGAGGGCACTTGTATCAACGTTCAGCCTTGCTTGTCCACAACTGTGAGGTTGAGAACCGCAGGGGTATCGGCTATTGGGTTGCTTGTGTGGCAGCAGTACACCCGCACAACCAACAAAATATACCATATCCTGCCCACGATGTGACTTCGGGTTGGCTGGGCCCAGGGTGCTCCGCGCACACGCCCTTGTTTCCTGGGCTGGTCACGTGAGTGTTTGCGGGGGGCGCCTGGCCACTCTGCCCCGCAGAGGGCCCTCGACTGGTCCTCTGTCCTCCTTTAGCACTGCTACCAGGCTGAGTCCTTTTCTTGTGCTAAACTATAGCTTTGTAGACATTCCGGGTCCTGTGAAGCTTCTTAGCAACTGAACCCTCTCTAATGCCCCCATTAGTGGAAAAGCATGGCCTACTTAAGAACCAAAACAAAAAACAAAACACACACATACAAAAATAAGTACAGAGTAGCTCATTATTTCTATTTATTTCATTCATTTTTTTATTTCAGAATGTCATGGTTGTGAAAATATGATAGTATGAAAGTAAACAAGGGCAGATTTTAACGCTAAGGAAGTTATTAAATTTATATAAAAATTAATGCTTCCAGAATTCACAGGACCAATAACACCTGATTAGAGACTTATTCTGTGTCATAATGATGGTAAATTTCTTGGCAATGAAGCCTGCAAGCGCTAATTACACCTGCGAGTTCAGTGTCATGCCACATTCCCACGGACAAACACAATAATCCTCTGGGGCAAACAGTCCCCTATTTCCTCAATAAATTTGTACCTTATATTATCTAGTCAGTTAACCTTCTCTCCACTTTCAATTTTAAATCATAATCTTCATTCATCAGCTAAATCCTGGGAACACGTAGCAGAATGTTCATGCTCACACAGCCTCATTCGTGACTATACTTTTAATATAGAAAATTTTGTTTTGATATTAAACGGAATATCCCTTACAAAGCAGGGCTTCTGAGGGTTGGATTCTTATGCTGGGGCTGTGATGTGTGTGCTGCAGAATGAAGAAAATGAATTAGATCAGGGAACTGGGCCCCTCTGAATGATCAGGGAGAGAATACACAGTTGTAAGTTAAAATCATGCGGTCCTAAATTTGAATGGAAGGTACCGGTGTGAACTCAAGCATATCTTGGCTTTAAAAAAGTACTTACTTGTTAGATTGCCCCCCTGAAAAGGCCTAGAAATGACATCAAATCTAGTAGAAATCAATGCCGCTGGGATGCAGATGGTGGGCCACTACTCGCAGTACAGAGAGCAGGGCCCCTTAATGAAATGGCCAGTGTCCTGACAGCGTGGCTCAGTGGGTTGGGCATCGTCCCACAGATCAAAAGGTTACCAGCTGGATGCCCGGTCAGGGCACGTGCCTGGGTCGGGGGCCAGGTCCCTGGTTGGGGACGCGGGCGAGAGGCAGCCAATCGATGTTTCTTCAGCTCATTGATGTTTCTCGTCCTCTCTTTCTCCCTCCCTTTCCCTTCTCTCTAACAATAAATAAAACCTTAAAAAAAAAAAAGATCATTCTGGGCTTGTGGCAGGACATGTACAAGATAAGCCTAGAATAACTTGTTATAACAGAATGCAAACAGTCTATTAAAGACTATTGAAGTTACAGCCAAAGGAGTTAGGAGGGAATTTCATTATCTTTCCACTGGCTGAAGACAAGACAATTTGATTTCAGGAAGAAGAGCAATGAATTAAAATATTTTAGGTATGTTCATCCCACACCTTCGGGGAGAGATGTTTAAAATTTATTAGTCATCTTCGCAAAATAATGAACTTGCTCCCTGGCATCTTTCAAACTGGTAAATAAAAGGGGAAAAAGTCAGCCTTTTATCTCGGTTTTCCTGTACAAACTGCACATCAGGGGATCGGGGCAATAAAACAGTTGATAAGAAGTTTATCTTTCTAGAGTATCCTATTCCCTGCCGCAGCTGAACATATTTCACTGTCGCAGAAGCTTACATTCTAAACCAGATTTTTAATTTGGATAAAACCGGTCTCTCCTGGAAGCGAATGCTAAGGAGGCCTATTTCTGACGGGAGACACAGCAAGAATGCCTTGGTTTAGGGCTTAAATAATTGAGCGATTAAGAAGCTAGGGGCGTACGCCTCCGCTGGCGATGTGCGAGGATTGTGGCCGTCTGTCTGTGCCACCTAATTCTGAGCTCTCTGCGCAGGTCGTAAAACTGATGAATATGCTTCCCCCAAAGGCACCCGCCCCCTGCAGATCGCAGGCAGAGCGCGCCCTCTCCCTGTCCCTCCTCAGCCTAGTTACACCGCCACACTGGCCCGGGGCGGGTCCCTTTGTCTCCCGGTTGCTCACTACTTTGCATTCCTGTATCTCGCGTTTCGCATGTCTCTGGATAGCATCGTTTTCTCCCGTGGTTTATCTCACACAGCGTTGTTCTGTTTGTTCATCGGGGTCCCCCGAGTGTACAGAATCCGCCACCGGTGGGGGCAGTGAGGGGCCACTGGAGGCGCCGGCCTGGCAGTGTCACGGAAGGTGAGGGAGGACTGCGGAGGTGGAGGACCCGCGGGTCCCTGCTCGCAGGCCGGCGCCACCCCTGCCACCACAGTGCCCGCTCCGAAAGCAGGAGCCGAGGGACAGGTGGTTCAAGGCTCCACTTCGCCAAAGCCAGGAGGCTAACGGAAATTCGAGGAGGGCCTGCATCAGCCGTGCAGAAACTTCTGAGGGCCAGGACTGAGGACCAGACACAGCAGTGCGTCCCTCCCAGCACGACGGCCGAAGCCGAAAGTGTGTGATGTTGAAAGAAGAGGCTGGACCCCATCGAGCGGCTGCTCGCTGCGGGTTCTGGGCGCGGTACACCGTCAAGCATCTGGACTCAGTGAACGGGAGCAGTGAGTCCAGGAGCCCTGGTGTGAGCGCGACTGGAGCGTGTTGGGAAACTGGATGAGCTGACCCTGGAGGGGAATGACCTGCCAGGGCAAGCTCTCCATAGGCATGGAGCCCCTGTTCTGTCACTGGATGCCTGAAAGGACCGCCACCCAGACAGAGGCCACACGATGCCAGGCATCAGACCTTTAAGGTCAGGTAACAGTCCTGGTTGGGGGCAGTGTCGCAGGCTACAGGTTGAAACGCTCTGAGCTGGCGCAGTGAGGGCCCTGGGACCTTTAGACGTGTCAGCAGCGCACACTGCCACTGTCCCCCAGGAGCCACGAGAAGCCACCCGTGATGACCCAGCTCCTCCTCCCAGGGGCCCTCCTGAACTGCTGCGCAGCTAACGGAGACGCACTGTTTGAAGAATAACATGCTTCTCAATGTTTCGCTTGCTGTTGACAGTGGTCCCAGGTATCCTTCCTTTACTGGTGTCTCTCCCTCCAAACCCACCTCTCGGACTAACCAGTGGGTCAGGGAATTAACAGCGGCTTCTAAGGCCGACTTCCTGGGAAGCACCGCTGCTTAGACTATTGCTGCAGGTGAGCATCCTGGAGGGATGACAGCGCCTACAGCGGCGTCCAGGACCCTGCTTGGGCTTGGGCGATGTCGCCAGGCAGTGTCGGAACAATAGCCTCTGGGGGAAGACACCTGACAGGTTCATCCGTGACTTCCGAGGATTAGCCAAGGGTGAGGAGGCTGCAATGATGACAGGGCTGCCGCTACTGCGGCGGCAGAGAGCGTCACCCCGGTGAGGATGCGGTGACAGTGGGGAGCTGCTGGCAGTGCGGCCTGAGGCACTGACTGGGAGGTGGGGGGAGTTGTGGGAACTGGAACAGGGGCTCAGAGGTGAGGAAGAGGCGGGAGACAAGGAAACTGCGGGAGAAGCAGCGGAAGCACCCCCGAGAAAGTGCGCAGAGGAGGGTTTGGCAGAAGCTTTTGCAGGCCTCAACAAGTGCCTTCAAACGTTTGAAACCGCGGAGCTCAACACCGAAAGGTTTTTGTTAATAGAGAGGGAGGTTCATCCTGCATTATTTGCTTCCCGGCAAATGCATGATTAAAAAGAGAAAGCAACCAAGCACTCCCCCACGGGCACATTTCTGAGAAGAATGACACCCCCTCAAGAAGAGCCTCCGGCAGCTCCGCGGGACATGTCCTAGAAGAAGGCAGTGTTGTCGTGGGAGGTGACAGCCCCATGGGTGTTACTGCCCCAGCAGCCCTTCCAGTGGGGCAGACGTGGGGACAGAGGGCAGCAACACTGAGATCCGGACCCCGGGCGGGCCTGGGCTAACGTGTATGTTTGTGTCTTCGATTCCAGCAAAGAGAGTTTAACAAGTTAAAAGGAAATAAAGTCTAAAGATTAAAGAAGCTTATAGAATAAGGATAAAAAGAAAAATATTTTTGTATAGCTGTACAATCTGTGTTTCAAGCTAAGTCTTACTACAAAAGAATTGAAAACTCATAAAGTAAAAAGTATGGCCAGCTAGGGTTAATTCATTACTGTAGAGAGAAAGGTATTTTTTAATGAATTTAGGGTGGCCCAAGGGCTCGGTGTCTATAAAGTCTACAGCAGTGTGCAGGATGTCCTAGTCCTGTCGCTCACTCATGGGCTCGCAGGGGCAACTTCCAGCCTCGCAGGCCCCCTTCACAGGAAGTGCCCTATACAGGTGCACTGCTATTTATCTTCTATACTGTATTTTTACTGTACCTTTCCTTTGTTTGGATACACTTCAATACACAAGTACACACTGTGTTACAATTGCCTGCAGTATGTGGAAGAATAACAGGCTGTACCGCCTCGGAGTGTAAGTGTGCTCTGTGAGGTTCGCACCATGACGAAATTGCCCAATGATGCTTTTCTCGGAACATAAGTGACACGTGACTACAGATTGGGTGTGAGCTATATGGAAACTCACTCTACTACCTTCATGGCTTTCCTGTAGATGTAGAACTGTTCTCAAATTAAAAACTTATTTTTTAAAAAGGGCATAAAATTGGAGGTAATACAACCCTAATTCTATTTTCTAGAAGAAATTGTATTAAATTGAAGTGATTATATGCAATTGTTCCCTGAAACCATCTGTGCCAAGAGATTTCTTTTTGGGGAGCTCTGTAATTACGAATTAAATTTCCTTAATGGATGTAAGAATAGTCAGATTTTGAATTTAATCTTATTTGGGCTTTGATATTTTATGGTTTTTGAAGAACTGATCTGTTTCTTAAAGATGTTGAATTTATGAGCATAAACTTTTTCATATTATTTCCTTATTATCTTTCTAATACCTGTTGGACCTGTAGTGATAGCTCTCATTTCATTCCTATTAATGGCTATATTCATCATTCTCTTTTTCTTTTTTTCAGTCTTGCTTATCAATTTTACTTATTTATTTATTTTTTAAGAACTGGCTTTTTACCCTGGCTGAGTGACTCGGTTTGTTGGAGAGTCGTCTGCTACACCAACAGGTTTCAGGTTCCATCCCCAACTCGAACACATTCGGAAGGCATCACACATCAATGTTTTTCCCTCACACCAATGTTTTTCTCTCTCGTGCTCGCTTTCTTTCTTTCTCTTTCTCTCTCTCTCCCTCTCTCTCTCTCTCTCTCCCCCCCTTCCTTTCTCTCTAAAATCAATGAACATGCCCTCAGGTGAAGATTAAAATAGTAATAATTTCTAAAAAAACAGCTTTTTGTTTCATTGATTTTTCTCTACGAATTTCCTATTCTTAATTTCATTCATTTCTGTTCTTATCATTAGATTATCTTCCTTCTGCCTGTTTGGGTTTATTTTGTTTTTCTTTTTCTAATTTATTATAGAAATTTAGATTATTGATTTGAAATCGTTCCTCATTTCTAACATAAGCATTTTTTGTGTGAATTTCCTTCTAGCTTCATCTCACAGATTTTGCTAGTTTTTTAAATTTTTCATTCAGTTCTACAAGTTTTTTGGAAGCTTCTTTGACACATGGATTATTTAGAAGTGTGTGAATTTCCATTTGCTCAAGAGTTTCTTATGTGATTTCCAATTTGATCACATTACGGTCACCGAAGAAATTCTGCATGATTTCCATTCTCTTAAATTTGTTGAGGGCTATGTTATGACCCAGTATGTGGTCTATCTTGGTCAATGTTCTGTAGGGACTTCAGAAAATGTGTATTCTGCTGCTGCTGGGTGGATGTGGACCAATTAGATACCATCAGTTGCTTGTGTTGATCAGACCTACTACGAACTTCCCAAAATGTATAATACTGTGTCCTTCCCAAGTACTGTACCATTGCGGATTCATACTTTTTCTTTCAGCTCCATCAGTTTTTGCTTCACGTACGTTAGGGCACTATTGCTTGATGTGCTCATGTTCACGGTCATTCTGTCTTCCTGGTGGACTGAGCCTCTTGTTGTTTTGTAATGTCTTTATTTCTGGTACTTTTTTGTTCTGAATTCTCCTGCAGATATTAACATGGCTCTTGTTGATTACATTTTAATTTAATATTTGCATGGTGTACGTTTTTCTATTCTGTTACTTTCAATCTGCCCACGTCAATGAACTGAAAGTGAACTTCCTCTAAACAGCATATAGTTGAAATGTTTAAATGTGCACAAAATTTAATCCACTCTGCCAAGTTCTGTGTTTTGATTGGGGTATTTTGACCAGCTACATTTAAAATCATTACTAATATATTTGGGCACAAGTCTGCCATTTAATATTAATTTTTCTATTTAGTTTTAAAATTTAAAGATTTATAGTTACACGGAAGGAACATTGGGAAAATGCCCTAATTGGTCACATGACTTTCTCTTCACTGCGTGGCTCCAGTGAGCTGTACCTCAGTGTGTTACATTTTCCATCGGCCACTCAACTGGCAGAATGGATGTCTGTCCCCACCTGTGGAGACTGGTACAGTGAAGGCCTGAGGCGAGGAGAGAGCTGGGGACGGGACATATCTTGCCCAGTCTACCAACTCACAGGTAACGGCACAGCACCAGGCATATAGGATCAGCCCTTGGTGTTACCTCAGTGAGTGCAAAAGTGAATAAGTGACCAAAAAAAAAAAAGGTTTATTACGACCCATAAATAAAACTAACACAAACCACCAAACAAATTAATTAACTCTTAAAATTCACACCCCACTGGGACCAAGTGAGCAGCATCCACATTTAAGCTCAGAAGCCAGCACGTCTCGTCTGTTATTGGACCATGCTTGTGACCCTAGTGAAGCTTCTGGAAGGCAACAGCGCATGGCCAGTTTGAATTAGTTTATCCTTGCCTGTACATTTGATTCAATCCAGTGCCACAGGCAAAAAGCTAGAAGATGAGATATCTCATAGAAAATTACTGAAATCATTGTTTTGAGGTAGAACAAACTGCAGACATTCCACTGTACAAATAGAAGCTAACATGGGTTATTTTTCATGTGACTTCCCATTTCATTCGATGTGGGCTCTTCCCTGCCCCAGGTGCCACAAAGCACGGGATGCATCCTGCTCTGTGACCTCTGCACGCCCAGCTGCCCGTGACAATGACCCAATGTGGTAATTTCTGCATCCTGAACAGCACCGTCTCTAGGGCTCTGGCTGGGCTAGTCTTTTCTTCATTAAAACAAGTGCTTATTTCTTATGCCACTAACCACTGACGAAAGTCCCACCATGAGAAACGGGCTCGGTGAGAAGACCATTCAAAAGGCATATACTCTATCAAATATTTGAATGCATTTAGGAGGGAACTGTGGGTGGACAGACCCCAAGCTACTGATATGAGTCGCCTCAGGCAGGCGGGACACAGCGGAGAACAAAGAGAGGGGTTCACTGCTTTTCGTGCACTGCCGCATTGTGTGCTTGTTACCATGGATGTGTACAATGTATACAGTTTATGAGAGCAAATAAAAGACCGATTTCAAGGCAACGGGGAAGCAATTTCTTTGCTTCGCCCTTCCCCAGGCTGCTGCCCACACTGTGGTACTTATACTCGGGTCCTGTTGCTACTGCTGTGTCCTGCTGCAGTGTGTCCCTGTGTCGGCCAGGTGGGTCCCACCCAGGGCTCCTGCTCTCACTGTGCCTGGGCAAAAGTCTCTGACCTGAGGCTTTGACACAAAAGTCTTATTGGTTTTTTCAATATTATTTTGCATTAGTTTCAGGTGTGCACCGTAGTGGTTAGACAGTCATACGCTTTACAAAGTGACCCCCCCATTATTTCAAGTACCCACCTGGCACATATGTAGGTATTACAATGTTACCGACCGTATTCCCTGTGCTGTACTTTGCATCCCTGTGACTAATTTCCAACTACCAATCTTTGCTTCTCAATCACTTCCCCTTTTTCACCCAAACCCTCAACCCTGCTCCCACCCGGCAGCCATCAGTCCGTTCTCTGTCTCTACGAGTTTGTTCCTATTTTGTTTGTTCATATATTTTGTTTTGTTTTGTTTTTAGATTCTACATGTAAGTGAGATCAAACATATCTCTCTTGCTCTAACTTATTTCACTTAGCGTCATACCTCTAGGTCCATCCACCTTGTTGCAAATGGCAAGATTTCATTCTTTTTTCATGGCTGAGTAGTGTTCCATTGTGTAAATGGACTACATCTTGATCCACTCATTTGTCAATGAACACGTACATTTCTTCCATATCTTGGAAAGAACATAGGGGTGCACCTTTTTCTTTCCAATTTGTGTTTTGGGCTCCTTTGGATATATACCCAGCAGTGGAATCCCTGGGTCAAAAGGCAGTTCTGTTTTTATTTTTTGAGGAAATTCCAGACTGTGTCCCACAGGGGTTGCCCCAGTCTGCATTCCCACCAGTGGTGCACGAGGGCTCCCATTTCTCCACATCCTCGCCAGCACTTGTTTATTGATTTATTGATGATGGTCATTCTGACAGGTGTGAGGCGATGCCTCATTGTGGTTTTAAATTGCATCTCTCTGACAATGAGTGACACTGAGCATCCTTTCATATATCTCTGGGCCCTCTCTATGTCCTCTTCGGAGAAGGGTCTGTTCAGGTCCTCTGCACAAAGGACTTAATTTTAAGCGTTAATCAGAAGCAACCTTGCTTTTCTAACACCTGAAGGATGGGAGACTCCGCCCCACGGAGTGGCTTTTCGGTGCAGGACAAAGGCAGGTCTAAACGGACACCTTGGAGGATGGGTGAGGCCTGTGGTGGGCACAGAACCTCCTGAGGTCACTTCAGGGTGCCACCAAGTACGTTACTGTAGTTTGTGAAGACCGCTCAGCACAGATAAACACCCGGTCAATCTTCCACACTCACTGATAGGTGAGAAGGTTTCTGGATCAGACTGTAAAGTCAAAGGAAATGCAATTTGGTCTCCGCCCTTGTCACTTCCTGAGTGGTTAGGGCACCAGGAACATCTTCATCCTACTTTCTGGTCTTTGACCCAAATGCCTGACACAAAGCCCCGAAATCTCCCCAAACTTCCTGGTGGCAGGAGTGTCTTCTGTTCTAAGGAGGCAGCACTTGATGGCTCCCGACAGATTCCGGATGGGGGCTGGTCACCAGAAAGGCCAGGTCGTGATGAGAAGCTTGTGGTTTTCAATGCTCCCACCCCTCCCCCACTCTCCAGGAAGCGCGGGGAGGGGATCTGGAGACAGATTCATAGTTAACCAGGCCTACATGACGGGACCTCCATCAACATCCCCCCAGTGGGGGGTCTGGAGGGCCTCCAGGTGGGTGGGCACGGCTGAGTCCGGACACAGTGCTGCACCCCAACTCCATGGGGACACGCCCACACCTCACCCTGTAAGTCTCCTCCTGTGGCCTTTCATCCATGTCCTTTATCACAGCCTTTGTCACATAACAAACCAGCAAACATACATGTCTCCCTGAGCTCTGCGAGCTGCTAGCAAGTTGTCCACCCTAAGGAAGGGGACACAGGAACCCTGATACCCAGCCAGTTGGTCACAAGTACAGGGGTGGCCCGGGACTTGTGGCTGGCAGCTGAGGCAGGAACAGCTTCACGGAACTGAGCCCTGAATCGGCAGGATCAGGCGTTGCCGGTGTCGGGACCGAGTTACACAACAGGACACCCAGGTGGTGTCGCAGAATTGCTTGATGTATGGGAAACCCCACATCCAGTGGAGAAGAGGTGTGACATTAAGTAGAAACACAGGAGTGATTTTCTTATACAATGACTGATATATATTTCATAATTCACAAGTCTGAGTGAATTATGGCCACGATCAAGGCTTTAACTTTTTAGAGGCTCCTCATCCAAAAACAGAGGAAATGTTAGCTAGGAATCATGCTGTGTCCTTTCTATCAGTGGTGGTTTTGTTTGTTTGTCCCGAGGTTTTCAATAATTGAGACAGAGCTCATTTTTAACGCAGCCAGTACCACTGGGAGGGCTGTGGAGGAGAAAACACAAACGCGCACCCCATTACACACTTTTGTTGGGAAATCAGACACGAGCGATCACACCTCTGAAATTAAGGGGTACTGACATGCGCTCCCTGTCGGCACTTTTACAGGGAGAAGCGAACTCATTAGTTAGAGCGGCAGCAACTCTGCTTATCAGCCCATAGCATCCCGCCCTGAGCATGGGACATGGGGAGGAGACTGTTTATACTTATGCAACCACAGGGCGTCCTCGGCCAAGATTCCATCCACTGACCAAATAGACTTTGAATGACAACATCCCCCATGGGAAATCTCCTCTCCCAGAAAGCCAATTATTATTGTTTCCTTTCCCCTCCTCCTCCTCCTTCATCATCAGCATCATCATTCACTGAGCCTGTGCATTCACTGAACTCCTTCCAGGACAGAGGCGAGGCCTTGAGATCATTTTTAGAGCCGACTCTGAGTTTCTAACTCCTCACTGGAAATTCTGATTAGTCATTCCAAAATCTTCATTCAAATAACCACCACCCCACTGGGAATAAAAAGGCAAGTCATAACAAAAACTGGAGACTCATTCCCCAAACTGTGGAAGATGGCAGTTTTCAGGATTTCCTATTACTGAGATTACAATGGATTGAGTGGCTCCAGGAGCCTGCACCCAGCGGACGCAGGCCGTTGTGCAGCCGAGCTCGGGAGGTGCAGGCTGGCGGGGGGACACCCTGCAGTCGCAGGAGGGCCTTGTTCACACCTGCGTGGCCTTCCCACAGCCAGGCTGTCCCTGCTGCAGAAGGCTCCCTCGGACAGGAATCGGAGACGCCCCAAAGTCTCCACTGGACATAATGATGTCCTATAGTCCTTAACGCAGCCACACCAAAAGCACGCTCTGTCTGGTGTGTGTGAACTTTCTTTTCAAGATTTTTTTAGAGAGGGGAAGGGAGGGAGAGAAACATCAAAGTGTGGTTGCCTCTCGCATGCCCCCTGCTGGGGACCTGGTCCGCAACCCCAGGCACGTGCCCTAGGCTGGGAATCGAACCGGTGACCCTTTGGTTCGCAAGCTGGCGCTCAATCCACTGAGCCACACCAGCCAGGGCTTGCTTTTTTTTTTTTGTAAACCTTTCTTTTTGAGGTCATCATAAGGTCACATGCAACTTGAAGAAATAATCCAGATCCCAAGTACCCTCCACCTGGTTTCCCCCGATGGTAACATCTCGTGAAACTACAGCACAAGTTCACAGCCAGGATTCGCTGCTTTTATTCAGGCTTCCAGTTCTGCCCTTACTCAAAGAGAGTGTGTGTGTGTGTGTGTGTGTGTGTGTGTGTAGTTCTGTGCAACTGTATTGTGTGCAGATTCATGTCGCCTCGATCACAGTGAAATGAGGACCCTCCTGCCGCTCTCATAACCATGGCCACCTTCCTTCTGCTCTCCCCGCCCCCCGGCACCTGGCAACCACTAATCGCGCCTCTGTGGCTATAATTTTGTCACTTCAACAATGTCATGTAAACGAAGTCACTTGGTATGCGGTCTGCTGAGAGGGCCTCTTCCACTGAGCATCATCCCCTTGGGAGCCGTCCAAATTGTCCTGGTATCAGTCGTTATTTCTTTCCACAGCTGCGTGGACTGTTCCGCGATTGTCTAAGCGTTCATATCGGCTGCTGGACATCTGCTTGTCTGCAGATCTGGGGCGGCACACCTAGCCGTGCTAGGATCAGGGGTGCACAGGGCCTTGTGTGGACGCAGTTTGCCTTTCCCAGGGACGATGGACGCAGCTGGGTTTCGGAGGAAACTGTGCACTGTTCTGCACATGCTGCTGCATTGTACATTCTCATCAGCGCCAGGAGAGTTTCCGGGTTCTCCGCATCTTGCCGGCATGTGGCACGAGCCTCTGCTTCTCTCATTCTGATAGGTCTTCAGTGGTACTTGTTCGTGGCTCTAATTTGCATTTTCTTCATGGCTAATGATGTTAAGTGTCTTTTCTTTGCCTTCTTTGTATCTTGCGTGAAAAGTCTCTTCGTGTCTTTTGCCCATTATTCAATGAATTATTTATTTGGCCAATGTTTGCTGTTAGGTTTTTAGATTCCTTTTTATGTAGGTTCTAGATACTAGTCTTTCATTGGTTATGTGGTTTGCAAATATTTTCCAGTCTGGAACTTGTCATTTCATCCTATCCAACAGGTCTTTGGCAGGGTCTAACTTTTAATGACGCCAGCTTATCGATTTTTCCTTTTACAAATCTGAATTGAGTCCAAGAATTATCTTGACTTGTCCCAGATCCTGAGAATCTGACCTTTTTGAAAATAAAAGCCTGCAGTTTTACCTTGTATTTCGAGTTGGCGTTTACGTGAAGTGTGACGTTAATGTGGATATTTTAGTTTTGCATTGCTTACTTGCCTGTTTGCACACAGATGCCCACTTTGCCAAAAATCAGTCGAGCAGAACTGCGCGAGTCTAGACCTGGATGCTTTGTTCTGTTGCACTGAGCCATCTTTCTATTCCTTGGCTAGTCTATACTGTCTTGCTTGGTGAAGCTATAGTAAAAGTCGTGAAACTGGCAGGTTAATTCCCTCAACCTTATTCTTCTTTTTCAAAATCGTTTCAGCTATGCTAGGGCCTATAGTATTCATCCCATACATGGTTTTAAATTAGCTCGTCTTTACCTGTCAGTAACCTTGCTGGTATTTTGATAGGAATTACCTTCAACCTATAGGTGAAATAGGAGAAAACTGGCGTCTTTATTATTTTGAGTCTTCCAATCCAGGAACAAAATATCATTCGAATTACTTTGGGCCTGATTTCTTTCATCAACACTTCGCAATTTTCAACATATAGAATCTGTACATGTTTTGTTAGATTTATATTTAAGAATTTCAATTGTAAATGCTATTGTATTTTTTTTAAAGATTTTATTTATTCACTCTTAGAGAGAGGGGAAGGAAGGGAGAAAGGCAGGAAGAGAAGCATCGATGTGAGAAAGAAACATCCACCGCTTGCCTCTCGTGCCCCAACCAGGGACTGAACCTACAACCCAGTCGCATGCCCCGACTGGGAATCAAACTCACAACCTTTTGCTTTGCGGGATGGCGCCCAACCCACTGAACCACACCAGCCAGGGTGATGTAAATGCTATTGTATTTTTTATTTTGCTTTCCACATGTTCTTTGTTACCCTATTCAAAGGTGACCAAATTTGTGTGATGATCTTGTGTCCTAAGACTTGGTGATCTGATAGGTTCTCGGTGTGTTTTGCAGATCCCTTGTGATTTTCACTTAGACAGTCGGGTTACCTGGAAGCTGGTGCGCTTTTATTTCACTCTTCCCAATCTCCACGTCTTCTGCTTCATACCCTACCCTACTGCGGAGGCTAGGACTTCCAGCACAACGTAGAAAAACACGAGTAAGCACAGGCCTGGTTCCCCATTGCCAGTCTTTCACCCACGAGGTGTGACGTTAGCTGGAGGTCGCTTCGCGAGCTTGGCAGATGATCTATAGCAAGTGGAGGAAGTTTCTTTCCCTTTATCCCTAGTTTGCTGAGAGTTTTATCATGAATAGGTATTGGGTTTTGTGCACTGCATTTCCGCCTAAATGACGTGACCATATAATTTTTTTTCCTTAGCCCATTGATTCAGCCGATTGGATCAATTAATTTTGAAAGTTGAACCAGCCTTCCACGCCCGGTATAAATCTCACTTGGTCATGGTGTATACTTCTTTTATACTTTGATGGATTTCACTTGCTAATATTTGTTGAAGATTTTGGCATCTAAGTTTATGAAAGAAATTAGCCTGTCATTTTTGTTTATCATACTGTTTTGACCTGGTTTTATTTGCTTCAGAAAACACTACCTTCCTGGGAAAGAGTGGAGGAGGGCGCACTCCTTTCTTATTTTCTAGAAGGAACTGTATAAAATTGGGTTACTTCTTCTTTAACTGTTTGGTAAAGTTCTCCAGTGAAAATAAATGAAACTAAAAATTTCTCTTTTAGGAGTTTTTAATTACTATTTCAATTACTTAATGGTTTAGGGTTTTTTTGTTTTGTTTTGTTTTTTGGGTGTTTTTTTTTTTTTTTAGTTGGTAGATTTTTTTAAATGGCCCATTTATTCTAATTTATAAAATAATGTTAAATTTATAAATTTAAAGCTGATTATAGTATTATCTTATTATCCCTTTAATGATCATAGGATCTATAGTGATATACTTTGTTTCATCCCTAATATTGGTGACTTAAGGGTTTTTCTGGTTTTTATTGTTCTTGTTTCTCATTTTTCTGTTTCTCTTTTCACATCTCTCTAGGGGTTTTTGAACATCTTTTAACAATTCCTGCTTATCTTACTTATTGATTATGTTTTTATTTATTTTTATTATGTCAGCCGTCTATTTTTCTCTGTGATTTTCTAGATACCGTAACATGTATGTAACTATAATGGGCCAAACTATGTCCCACCTAAAATTCATGTTTTGAAGTCCTAACCCCCAGCACCTCAGAATGTAACAGCATTTGAAAATAGTCTTTAAAGAGGTAATTAACTTGAAATGAGGTCATTAGGGTGGGCCCTAATCCAACAGGACTGGGGTCCTCATGGGCAGAAGAGATGGGGACACAGACACACACAGAGGGACAGTCACATGAGGACCCAGGGAGAAGACAGCCATGCTGAAGCCAAGGACAGAGGCCTCAGGAGAAACCAAACCTCCGGACACCTTGACCTTGGACTTCCAGCCTCCGGAGTGGTGAGAAAATGCGTTTCTAAGGCAGTGACTTTTCCAGTCTACAGTCTAGTGGTACTGGCGCGTCACCCCCTGAGGGAAGGACAGAGAACTTACCCCACATAGCTCCTTTCACTACACCGTCCCCCCACACAGCACGTGCTGTCAATGACTACACCATGTCACTTGCCTCGTGCTGGCATCTCAGCACCTGCTCACTTTCTCTCCTCGTTCATGTTCTGCGGCCCCCATTTCCTAGCATCTGTGGTGCCTGGATATCAGAGCGTGGCCCGGGGCCCGGCCCACCACTCAGTCAGTCCCGAGGCCCCCAGATCACTAGGCCGCCCTTCGTCCTTGCACCTGCCGGCCTCCCCCGCACGTGTGCGGCATTACGTCTGGGGACTTCGGTCCTCAGAGGAAGGACCTGATCCATCCCTACTGACGCTAGAAGTCTCTCCGACATTTTAAAACAGTTTGTCTGGTATAGTGAGTGTTTCTCTCTTTTTGATCATTTTGTTTTGTCACTTTCCATATGGAAATTTGCCGTATCTGAATTTCATAAGATGTTCTGATTTGCTTTAATGAGCAGAGGCTGTGCTTGTCCTATCAGGCTTGGGAGGCTTTCCATCCTGAATCTTGGAGACAGACTTGGGAAAGGCTCAGATGATTTAAAGAATAATCTTAATGATAATTATATCAAATCTCTCATTTAAAAACTAGCAAAGCACTTTCTCTTACTGATGCAGAAGTCAGGTTGGTTTAAAGAAAAAGGAGGGTATTTTCTAAATTAAGCCTTGTGATATTATCATGTAGTATTTTTTTTTAAAGGCCCAATCTTCTCTTTTTGTGTTCTCAGAGCATATTTACAAAAGTCAACGTGGTAAAATTGTGACAACTTCAAACTATTCAAGCCTAACACTATCTGTGTGTTACCTGGGACTTCGCTCTTACTATTTTGTTGTTTTTTTAAATTCCACTATCTCTTCTTGTAACATCTCTGATAAAGTTGAAACACAGAGGTAAGAAGGAAATAATTGTTAGTTAATATTGACAACATTTGGAATACGGTCATAATGTTTTCTATCCTGAATGTATTTATTCCCTAGGGTAGATTTCTCAGAATCTTGACACCGCTGATATTTGGGCCAGATAATTCTCCATTTGGGGTGGAGGCGTGGGCTGTCCTGTGAGTTGTAGGACAATTAGTGACATGGCTGGTCCCCACCCACTCGCCGCCACCAACGCAACCCCTACACGCTGCACCAACAGCAATGTCTTCATGTATTGCCAAACGCCCACTGCTGTGGCCGGGGGGCGGATGGGGGCGGTGATAAAACTGTCCCGGTTTATCTTGTCCTAGAATCACTGTTCTGGGGTGAGCGGACAGTTTAGAGGCTACTATAATTAAATCCAGGGCTCTGAAAGTAGGAAAGACTTGGGAGGGAAAGAAGGGAAGAAAGGAAAAAGCAACGGGAGCAGATTTCCCTGCCTGGGAAAGGTCGGGAAAGAGGCGAGCCGCGTGTCCAGGGGAGGTGCTCTTTCTTCCGTGCCCTTTCCATCCTGCAGCTCTGCCCGGGGAAACGGCCCTTGCCCTCAGCCCCGTGTCCCCAAGGCTCTGTCTAGCCCACACGCATCGCCTCAGACCACTCTGTCCCACTGCCCCCAGCCTCCGCCACTGACACTTATCACGTGCCACACAGTTGGCCGGTCTCCGAGGACATGCCCGCCGGAGGTTGGACTCTGCCGCAAGGGACTAACTTGAATGGGCCCTCAGCACGTGGCTCCCTCCCATATAGAGATGCCCACGAGACAGCATGGCAAAAAACCGAAGCTAACCCCCAAAACGGGTGGACAAAATCTAAACCTTGTTCTTTTCCTGACCCTGTGCAAATGTGTTGGTTATCTGGAAAGTGATCTCAGATTTTAAAAATAAATTTCCAAAGAGAAATCAGTGTGTCGTGGTTATTTGTCCTTCTCAGAAAACGTACAAATGAAACGCAGGCACAGAGCTCATGCAATCTGATGGGAGACACTGGTTCTTATTTCATGCTTCGTCTGGAGTTGCCTATTCTTGACTGGAGTTTCTTGTCTCAACACAGTCAAGCCTGCGGTCCCATAGTTCGGTCTTAAAAGTCCAAAAACGCCAGAACCATGAGTACAAACAAAGGTGAAGAGCCAGTCGAGCCAATGTCTTTCTGCTGGAAGATCCCATTTTTCCTGATCTCAGTAATACCACTGAGGCACCATGCCTCCCCTGGTTTACCAGATGTCTGCACGGACATTTCAGCCGCCCACCGGGTTGGAGGTTACTACAGGTAGAGGCTTTCACCGACTACCCTTGGTATCCCTGGCAACTCTGGGTCCAGGGCCTCTCCACAGTGCTACTCAACGAATATTTGCTAAATTGAAGGAAAAACAGGAGGGGAAAAGCAGAGGGAAACTAGGACCCTGCTTCGCATGACGGCGTCGGCCATGAATCTTGAAAGAACAATCTGTCACGATATAGGGCAAGCCAAGGGTCCGCCTTCTGCTGGGAAACATGCGTGTCAAACGGGGCATTTCTGAACTCAGGAATGCAGCTGACCGGGCTGACCACAGGGCAGCATTTGTCCGATGTGACAACCCAGGTCAGGCTGAACTGCTATATCCAAAGAGTGGTCACTGGCACACGGGGAGGGAAGTTCTGAAGCCAGGGAGGAGTCAGCCCCAGGACGCAGGAGAGACCTGTCGGGCACCTGTGTCCAGGACTGGGTGGTGTGGTGGGGACGCAGGGCCTCAGAGAGAGCCCGGGGCTGTCGGCCCTCCTGGCTTCCAGTGAGTGACACAGGGCTCGCTGCAGGAAGAGAGAGGTGTGGGCACATGCACGGGACAGCAAGAGGAGAAATGCCCAAGCCCTCGCTCACAGAAGACGGCAGCCCAGAGGGAACTCCGGAGCCAGAGCCAGAGCGGAAGCCCATGGCGGGTCTCCCTCCCCTGCACCCTGGCATCCTTCTCTGCTACTAAGTGACTGGTATCAGCTTGGTTATGCAAACTATAATGAGAGACGACCACAGGTGATGCCGGAAGGAGGAGATTCGACTGGCAGACACTGCCACGTGCCAGCACGTGTCGCCAAAGGGTGCAAGGGAGACGGCGACCTGGCCTAAGGCTACCATTTCACGCGAGGAAGCTTGTGTTTCCCGCACGCACTGTGGGAAAGGGCTGGGCGCTGATGGAGGGGAGCTGAACACCTGTGAGGCGGGGCTTCCCGCTGTGGCTGTGCGATGGGTCGTCCTCCCGGGACTCCCCGCTGTTCTCACAGCAGAGCTTTTTTATAGACGGCTGTTTGTGTGCGCACACACACACACACGTGTGTATGTACATGTATACGTATCTGCATATGCATATATCGACCGTCCCTGTGGTCCTACGACGCGCCACGAAATCATGGCCATTAGCCAAACCAGTTGCATTAATGTCCTCGTTCAACAGCGCTACTGACAGGCAGCTACCGAGAGGCGCAAGCCAGACACTATGAAAATGACAGTGACAGGACAGGTTCAGTGCTGGTCCTTGTGGGATTTAACTGACATCTCATTTTTTAAAATTTACGATGGGAGATAGCAGTGTGGCGGACAGCTCAGTAGCATGGTGCTCGCCTGCAGACACCCCTGCCTCCGAGTGCAGCGTGCATCCCACGGCCCTTCATAGGGGTCAGACCTTTGGCTTATGACTGCTGCAAGTAACCGTGATGTGGCGAAGTTAATTACGCAGGTACTTTATTTTACTGGTGCATAATCGCCACACGATATCCTATTAGTTTTAGGTGTACCTGGGTATTTTGATGTGTCTGGTGTACAGAACAGACTGTAAAATGCTATTTTCAGTATGAATGGGGAGCACAGATGTGTGTGTTGTCATAATGTATATATTTAGAAAACTATATACTAAAATGTAAATGGTGATACGAAGATATTTTTCTTCTCTGTGATTTTCTGTATATTCAGATTTCAACTGTAAACATCTATTTCTTTTGTGATCGGGAAAAAAATCTTCATGGTAAATTTATTTTTTAAATTACCCTTTGAATGAAGAATAAACGCAGGGGGTAGGAATACTCTCAAGCCCTGTTGCATTAAGAGAAGAAGGCACCTTCCCTGGCTGGGTGGCTCTGTTGGAGTGTTGTGCCGTACACCAAAAGGTTGCAGGTTCAATCCCCAGTCGGGACGTGAGTGGGAGGCAACGGACCGATATTTCTCTCTCTCTGTTTCTCCCTTCCTCTCTCTCTAAAATCTGTAAACATATCCTCAGGTGAGGATTTAAAAATATACGCATAAGAAGACGCCTGACTCCCGGATCAGTGCACAACCACTGCCTTCTGCCAAGTGCTCTGGGTCCCCAGACGCAGCATCCCCCAGCCAGAGCCCAGCAAGGGCGATCCTACAGGGCCAGACCCCACCGCCTCTTTGCCTTGGCCCAGGCTGGGGCGGGGCCCTGCTTTCTGGACTGGGCAAGTTACGAATATCAGGGAAGACTCCTTTTCCGGGAGGCTGGGAAAAGCTTTAGAATCCGGAAGCCCGCATCTGGAACCCGATGTCGCCCCACGAGCCGCGGGCTTGTCGCTGAGTCCTGGTTTCCAAAGAAATAACAAGGAAATAAGAGGTGCCCCTGCAGCCTCTGACAAAGAGACTGCTCATTTCCAAGGGGAAGGGTAAGTGTCTGCCTCGCGGGCTCAGCGCCCGGGGTGGGGGCGGGGCACACGGAAGCCCCCAGCTTAACAAAGGCCTGTTCACTATGCTGAATACGTATCTGCAACCGCTGACCCTAATCCTGTCTGTGGACTGCGTGCCACAAACTTCGCTAGCACATAACATCTTTGCAAGCATAAAGCCCAATGTGGCTGTCAGACATTCTAGAGGAGTATGTCCTTATCATCTTTAGTTCTTGAACGAGGACACGCGGAGCTGACAGGGTTCTGAGCCCGTGGACTTGGCCTTGGAACCAGGCAATGTGACCAAGCTTTTGAGCTGCCCCATTCTGCCTTCCTGCCTAGAGTAGGACATGAGTGATGCACAAGCAACCTGAAGTCACCGCCACGTGTAAATGGGTCGATAGTGCCACCCCCTTCTGGAGAGTTCTTTAGTCATTCTCTAACTTTTGAGCCTCTATAATATGGAAAATTGGGTTTTTATTTTAAGCACCTAAGTGGTGGTGTCAAAATTGGTTAGGCTGGTATCTTTCTAAAATTTAAAATAATAAAAAAAAATAATAAAACATCCTGGGGGTCAGCACACACAATCTTTCCGTACCTCCAGCAGAAGGGCCGAGGGTAAGGACGGAGCGGAGGCGCCGGGGACTGGGCTTCCTGCACCGTGAGGTCCAGAAGCCCAAAATCTTCTGTGGCGCAGCCATGCTGAACGCGCACTGCCACCAGCGGGCGTGACATCCTCACCGCCAGCACTCACAGAGCGCTTACATGCTGTCCTAGGGGCTTCATAGGCTTTTCTTATTGGTCCTTTCATCTATTATTACCCCCACATATGGATGGGGAAACTGGGGAGCTGGCCCAGAGCTGCACAGGAACAGGGGCGGAGCCGGGAGCCAACCCACGTCCCACAGCCGCTGAGGTTCTGCCGCCTCCCATAGCTCCGTGGCCTCGGGCTCGCGGAGTGCAGCCCTGCTCCTTGGTTGGCCCCCTTCCCAACGGCACAGTCCTCTCCCCTCTGGCGCCAAGGCCCTGGGTCGGCACCCTCCCAAGGAGATGGCCTCCTTCACCCCCACTCCAGGTCTAGGGAGCGGATGGAGGTAGGATTTTAAGGGCTGGGCAAAGGAGGAAAACATCGGAGAGGACGTAGCTTCCCAGTTCCCAGAGAACTGTACCACACAGGGTCTAAAATGCAGGCTCCCAGGCTTGGGGAAACCCTCGGAGAAGGACCTCTAGACAGACGCCAGCAGCTGCATGGGGTGCAGGCGTGCGCGCTCCAGTGGGGCGCCTGCTGGCCAGTGGAGGCGTGTGATTCCATCCCTCGGGCTGTGAAACAGAGACTCTGATTGAGGAGCCTGTGCTGGGTCAGCAGATGATGGGAGGCTGCAGTGGGGACTGAAAACCAGGAGGGCAGAGTGCTGGGATCCTTGCACAGAAGCTGGGGTGGGGGGGCGGCGGGTCACAAGGTCAAAGTCAGGAGCGCTGAGACAGAGCGGGGTCTGGGAGGGGGTATGGGGAATGCAGAAGAGATGCACACGAAGACCCTGGGACCTTGTGAAAATGCGGTAAAGGACAAACTGAGTGAAAAAGGCATCCTTGCTGCACGTGCGCACGCTGCTGACCCATGAACCACGTGGGGGTGTGGGGCACTGACCACCCTCCCCAACACACACACAGTGGAAAGTCCACGTAGAACCTTCGACTCCTGTAAAAATTCAACTACTAGTTGGGTGCTGTTGCCTCCCCGATAACATAAGCAGTCAATTAGCATGTTCTGTATGTTGTATGTATTGTATGTTGTATTCTTACAATGAAGTAGGTTGGAAAAAAGAAAGTGTTATTAAGAAAGTCATGAGGAAGAGAAAATACATTTACATGCCGTACAGACTGAAAAAATATCAGCGTGCAAGTGGACACGTGTAGTTTGAACCATGCTGCTCGAGGGTCAACTGTCTACTGGCAACTTGCACACACAGGAAACATTCTTTATGAGACACGCTTCTGAGGGACCATGTCCGGTAAAGACTCTCCCTTTCTGTCAGAAAAGAAATATAAAGCTGTCAAACCAACTAGCGTGAGGATGAAACGGCTGGCCGGTTAGCCGATGCCATGGGATCCAGACACGGTCACGGACCAAGGGGCGGAACAGAGAGCGGCTGGCACAGGGCTTGCGGGGGATAGAGAAACAGAAAACTGATGAGCATGTTTAATGTTCCAGATGAGAACATGAGCAAAAATGGCCAAGGACAGACCTCTGGAGTGTCCTTCTCAAGAAACAGAAAAAAATTGGCAAAAATTGTCCACATCCACCCTCTCTGAACTCTGAAAGCCAGCGGGAGGTTTGTGTCACCAAGGGAATGCTGGCCCAGGAGACGGTCCCCCGACCCAGGGCAGGGGGCACCGTGGCTTCTGGCCAACCCTCCAACTCAGGGCCGCATCAGAGCTGACGACAGCAGCCCACAGTCCCCCCCGGGCAGGTGCCTAGTCCCAGGGACAGCACAGCAGACCCTGTTCCAGGAAATTTGTGCTTGTTGGTTTGATCTGACGGGGTTTCCCTAAAGCACTGACACCGGGGACTAATTCACAAAGAAAATCTGAACAGACCCACAGGAAGCAACGAGGTTGAATAGTGATCAAAACCTTCCAGCCCAGAAACGCCCAGGATCAGACGGCTTCAGTGGTAAATTCTGTGAACTATTTAAAGAAGAGTTGACACGAATTCTTTCTAAACTTTTCCAAACATAAGAGGAAGGAACGCTTCCTAACTCATTCTATAATGTCATCACTACAAAGCCAGACGAAGGCATCACAGCAAAGGAAAACGAGGGCAATCAATACACCTGATGAATAAAGATGCAAAAACCCTTAACAAAACACTAGCAGACAGAATGCATTCGAGTACGACAGGGACTATACCTCCCGTCTGAGCGGGATTTTCCACAAAAATGCAATACACCACATTAATAGAATAAAGGAAATACCCACAAAATCTTCCCAATTAGTGCAGCAAAAGCAGCGGACAGAATACAATGGCTGTTCATGATAAAAACACTCAATAAACCAGAAATAGAAGGGAACTTCCCCCGAATTTTAAAAGGCATAAATGAAAAGCCCACAGCTAATGTGAACACAATGACAAAAGACTGCAAATTTTCTCAACATCGGGAATACCCTAAGACCAAGCATTCCCTCTTGCCACTTTAATCTGCACTAGAAGTTGTAGCCAGAGCAACTGGGCAATAAAAACAAGCAAAAGGCATATGGATTTGAAAGAAAGAAGTAAAATGACCTGTGCTTGCAGAGAACATGAGCTTAAACACAGAGAAGCCTGAAGAACACTCACTCAGTAATTCCATTTACAATAGCAAGCCAAAGAATAAAATATTTAGGGATAAATTTAACCAAGGAGATACAGGTCTAATACCCTGAAAACTACAAAACATTGCTGAAATAAATTAAAGAAGACACAAAAATAGAGAGTCAACCATGTACACATACTGAAACACTGTCATTAAGATGGCGATGCTATCTGAAACAATCTACGCATACAATGAAATTTCAAGGAATCTCAAAGAGCCAAAGCAATCTTGTAAAAAAAAGAACAAATGTGGAGGTCTCATGCTTTCTGACAGCAAAATTTATGACGAAGCCACAGTAATCCAAAACAGCGTGGCACTGGCATAAGAACCGATGTGACAGACGCACAGACAGCAGACGCGTGGACCAATGAGACAGAACGGAGAAGAGCCCAGAAGGAACCCACACACAGACTGTCAAAGCGCTTTTGACGAGGGGCCAAGTCCACTGAACGGGGGAAGGACAGTCAATCGGCGCGAGAGGTGTCCCAAGTCCTCCAGGCTGTCACAAGCCTTCATGCCTCAGGCCCTTGGTGGCATCTCTCGCCCTGCCTGGGAGAGGGGGTCCAGGGCCCTCCTGGCATCCCCCCGAACCACCTGCCCCTCTCTCTGTCCTCTAATGCAGAAGCGAACACGGCTCACATGGCTTCTGCATCACACACTGCCCCCCGAGTGGCCAGAGGAAACCCCTCCTTCTGTACATCCTGCCCACCGGCCAGTGTCCTTCCTCCTGGAGATTCCTGGAGACACCGCTGTGCCCTTTCCAGGGCCTTCGCCAGGGCCCAATGGGGCCCCATCCACGTGGCTCCGTGGCTCCTCCCCCACACATGTGCCCTTGCTGTTCTGAAGCGCTCTGCAGACACCTGCTCCCACGCGCGCTGTCATTTCTCCAGTCACTCAGCTGTCTGTCAGCCACTTCAGGTCTCCCTTCACGTGTGCACGCACACACACACCCACAGACACACAAAGACACGCTCAGGCACAAACTCACAGAAACACACATCCACATACAAACGCACACAGACCCCCCTCACGTGCACAAACGCAAGCACACAGTCTCTCTGTCTCTCACACACGCACACGCCTCGGGCCACCCTTACTTCCGGTCCCTGCTTTAACTTTCCACACAGAATCGATCACCACCGGGCACATCACACACTTGTTTGTAAACCGTGTCATCCCTTCCCTCAGGCTGTGGACTCTGAGTGCAAAGACATGGTTGGGCTGAGAGTTGCACTTCCAGCACCGGGACAAGGGTCCGGCCCAGCGGGGTTCCAGTACATATCTGCTGAATGAATAAGCCCTGGGCAGCTCAGAAAAAATCCGTCCTGAGCGTGAACAGGAAGTGCGGAGACCGGGGTGGGATGCAGGTGTTGCCCACAGCCCCTCCTGACCTCCCCCCACACGAGTCTGCACGCCCGGAAGCCACTGAGGGCTTGCTCTGCTCTACAGAACTGCGGTGTCACGTGACCTCAGCTGTGGACGTGGTCAGCGCAAACTGTGTCACTCGGGCTGGGAGGGACCTCGCGGTGCCGGAGCTGTGTCCGCTGGCACCGAAACACCCTGTAAGAGCAGGAGTCGCTCCGTGCCCAGGGGCACGTTTTGGGCACCAGCAGGTTTTCTTTGGCCTATGGAACCTTTTCGGGAATGGAAGTGCTGGAGTGTCCCCAGCCGGTGCTGGTCCTGGACGCCTGTGTGTGGACCCGAAGTCTCCAGAGGTGGCCTGCAGACAGGAATGGCACTAGCTGGGTGCTGGGGATCCAGCACCGAAATCCCAGCGGGATGTCAAGACTCTAATGTTGCCAGCTGAGATCAGTGCAAAGATCACATCTTCAACGTGTCAAAACAGGGAATGAAGTGGAAAAGAAGACACTACCAAGCTCTAAGGAAGACATAACGGGCCGTGGGAATCCAGTGATGCCTGGGATAGGCCAGAAAGCCTCAAAGACAAGATAGCATTTGCCTGGGGACTGAAAGGACAAGCATTTTCAAGGTGATGGTTTGACTTGGACAGGCTTTCAGAGAAATCGAGAGAGTGGTTGAAGCAAGACAGGGGTTGGATTAGACAGCTAAAATGGGACCCCACTGGGATCCAGGCTCTCAGGGTGAGTGGGGGCAGGAGCTGGGTCTCCCCCGGGGCATCCCCTAGCCCAGAGCCAAGCCAGGCTTCCTCCATGTCCTCTTGGCTAGTGGATGATGTGCAAATGATCAGCAAACAGATTTGTGGTGTTGCAGACAGGGCTCACCTTCACTCCATGTAAAAAAAAAATGAAGCTTGTTGAATAAAAATAATGGGAAAGAAATCTAGAAAGCAAATATTTACTTACACTCCGTTCCTGGCATGTACAACACCCAGGTCCCATATCCACGGTAGGACGGTACTGTGGACAGGTTTTGGGAAGCCCCCACAAGTGGACCTGCCGTGTCGGGAGACACACCCTTGCCGACGCCACGTTCGTTCGAATTTTTTTTTTTTGCATTTGACTATGTGCATCTGGAAGTGATGACTGTTTCTTGAGAAACAGTCAATGGTTTCTTTTCATTCAGGAATTCAAACTTTGCCGTCAGTCAGTTCGGATGACTAAAATTTTTATGCGGTCATGTAGCTTCCTTTGTGAGTAAGAGTTAGGAAAGAGGAGCTTAGCCTTTGTTACTGGGGGTTTGCTTGCCTGCCTGCAAGAGCCATGTAAGTAATGAACGGTCTTTTCTCTCTGCCTCATTATGCTATGCTAGCAAGCCCAGCTTGTAAGTTACCAAAAACTTTTTTCACTGCCCTGAAAAATTATATTTTGTACCGTTTGGGCTAGTTTGATGGTTTCCTTGTATTATAAAGTATAACAATAAGACCTAAATCACAGCTACATGTATATACAATGGCTTTTTGAAGCACTGAATATGGTTAATGGAGAAAATACGTAGCACTGAGAGCTCTGTGGCAAGGGGGCAGGAACGAGGCGGAGATCCAGGGAGGCCAGCGGGACTCTGGTCGGTGGAAGTGCAAGGAACAGCATGATGGGAGCAGGGAACGGTGCTGCATCAAGCTCCCCCAAATTCCTGCCGCTGTCCTAGCGGGTCGTCAGTCACAAAGCCAGGGGACTACAGTGGCTTTTCTTGCAGGGAACTCTAAAAGGCATCTCGTGGTTCCTGGTAGTTATTCTCTTCCTTCCACGGAAACCCCATCCTCTGCCAACTGCTTAATGACACTGTGGTTTCCCGTTGATCTTAGGTTCTCTGTGTCACCGTCCTCAGCTGAGGGAGCAGAAGCTGCCCCAGCCTGGGTATCAGTGATGCGGAATCGGGTTCCTCTTAATGTGGCACATCCATTCACCCCCGTTCTTCCTCAGGCGCCATTTCTGACCTGAAACCTTGCCTGCGGAAACTTTCTGTTTCAGTATTTTGAAAATTCAGATAAGAATCCTAATGAGTGTTGCACAAGCTTACGTAATCTCCCAGATACATGAAAGGTTATATATTCAAGGCGCCTCGCTTCTCTGCTATATCTGCACCTTCATTTTCTTGGACTAAAAGCAGGACAGCGACTTTGACTTCATTTGAGAATTCTGCGGATCAGAAGCCAAATGCCCTTCGGCTTGTTTTCCGGAAGCCTTTCTGTGCCTGATGTCACTGCCGTGAGTGGGAGCAGTCAGGGCGGTCTGTCACCCCGGGGGTGTAAGGGTCACATCTGGACACCCCTCAGTCAGCGCCGGACACAGGGGAGCTCATAACCGGGGAGAAGGAGTGAGACTGTATTTGTAATGCGGCATGACCGCCTTGCCTCCCAATTAAAAATTCACCAGGACATGTGCAGATAAAGGCTATAACTTAAGCACCGTCTGGCTTCCCAAGAGAATGCTTGCTGAGAGTTGAAAACTCAATTCAATGAAATGTACCCAGTTAACAGACACAGGCGGGATCCACCACTGCGGCAAATACAGCTCCAGGGGTTTTTTCAGCATTAAAAATCGATTTAATACCCATGCAGTCAAGCCACAGGCACTGAGAGTAAGTCTTCCCCATTGAGTGGTTGGCCACACAGATTGGTTCGGTTACAGGTTATTGGACCCTTAGTGGGGGACGCGCGGCTGTGGGTTCTGGAACAGGATGGGAGGGTCCCTTCTGGCCAGTCACCCAGCACTTGCAACCCTTTCTTTCCCTCCCGGTCATGGAGACCAGGAGCATTTTATACAGTGTGTGCTGACATCCGTGTGGGGAGCAGCCCACGCTGGTCCCCAGATGCTCTGAGGTACAGTTGTGGGGGTGAAAAATGCTATGAATGTATTTCTTGATCAATAATTATACCCTTACTTTTATTTCAGAATCAATAAATGAGTGAATATTGAATGAATTTCAAATGCATTTTTACAAAAGTGCACCAGTTAAAGGAACCGCCAATTGGACCAGAATGTTCACTACATTTTCAGTTCACGGACCCCAAGCGACCCTCAATCAAACATCAGAACAGCAGGGCCCTGGTTGCGTCACTACGTGTCTAGCATCCTTCTGGGCCTTGCTTCTCTCGTTTGCAAACTGTTAGTTGGGGTTAGCACCCGTGTGTCTTAGTTTTTACTATAACCGATACCCAGTGGCTTAAACCACCACCGTTCATTACACAGGCCCATCGTGAGTCTGTGGGCCAGCTCGGCTAGCTCTGGCCGAGCTAGCGCGTGTCTTACCTAGGCCAGCCCCAGCTGGGACGGCCCGTCTCTGCTCCACATGGCCTCTCATGCTCCAGCAGACTGGCCGGCCTGGCTTCTGTGGCGGCTGGGAAGAGTCCCAAGCAAGAAAGAAGAAACCACAAGGCATCTTTCTTCCCATGCCTCGAACTGAGAGGTAACTTGCACCATCTTCCACTGACCAGAGTAAGTCCCAGGGTCAGGCCTGCTGCAAAGGATGGAGTCTCTCCATCCAGACACCCCGCCTCTGATGGCAGCGACTGAAAAGTCACCCTGTGGGGAGATGGGCAGAGCGGGGCACAACTGTGCCCACTGTTCATAGGTGATCATTCAAGGTATCTTTTGACCTTTAAAACACTGCCCCGAGTGGTACAATGGGAGTTTCTGTGGTTTGAGGGCCTGGAGTCGATGCCAAAGAGATGCACCTTTTCTACAGAGATTACTTCCTCCGAGTGGACCTGACTCTTAGCAGTGCTGACACATCGCCTCATATTTTACCTGTCCTGGGAATCATCCGTAGTTACAAGCCAGCCCCTCAGAACGTCAACCTCTGCATGTGGAGAGAGAGCCCGGAATTACTTGGGCGGATGCCTTTGTGCCGGGAATACGGTCCAGAGAAGAGTGAACCTCAGAATGCGAGCCTGACGTCTGCCTGAGTCACCCCCCAGCCCATCCTTGGCCACCAAAGCCCTGGTTGATGCTGCGTGTGGGACTGGCAGGAAATGGTCCTCGGGCAGCTGGCGGAGAGTGTCAGAGAGCCGAGCAAGGTGATGGAAGTGTTAAGTTGCTGTTTACGCATTCATGCACTGCAAGCCTGGGCCGACTCAGGGCAGTGCTGTCCTGCGTTGTGTCCCCTTCGTCCCAGCCACTTGCTCGATCGATTGTAGCCCTTGCCAAGACCTCATCCATCTCCCAGGGAACTGCTCCCACTCATGACACACCTTCCGTGCGGCACCTCCTCCGTTTATTCTACGCATAGCTTTTGTCCTTCAGTCATAACCAAGGCCTGTTTCTGCAAACACCCGGCTTCCCCGCACTTAAGTGTTAAAAGTATCGTTCTAACTTCCAACACTTCTTCGATTTTGTAGAACGGGTTTTTGTGCCTTTGCTTGGTGGTTTCTTGCTGCCTCTCTACCCTTTGCTTTTGAGTCTCTTTCAAGAGGCCTACCAGGTCTTTGGTGAGGGGGGTTAAAGGACACCCTCACCGAGTACCACGCCCGGTTCCCCCAGAGCCACAGCTGAGCTCGCACCTGTTCCGGCCTGCGGTCAGCAATCATGGTGTCGGCTGGGCCACGCTCTTTCCGAAGGCTCTCAAGGACAATTGTCCCATGCCTTTCTCAGCTTCTGGTGCTGCCAGCCATCCTTGGCTTGTGGACACATCACTCCCACCTCGGCCCCCATCGTCACATGGAGCTCGGTGCGCCTCTTCTTTTTTCTATAAGGACACCTGTCCTTTTGGTCAAGGGCCCACACTACTAGTCTAGTATGACCTCATCCCAACTCATTACAACTGCGACAGCCCTATTTCCAAATAAGGTCACACTCTGAGGCCCTAGGAAAGATATGAATTATGGGAGGATGCCATCCAACCCACCACAGGCCTCCCTATTTGACCAACTAATGTTTACTGAACCTGTAATGAGGACATCATGCCGGGGCATTTCTACATGGTCCCCTTGCATCCTGACAGCCGTGGCCTCGGGGGGAGGCTCGGATTGCCCCCCTGTTACAGGTAAGGAGGCCCTGGAATGACCCAGTGATGCCAGGTGGCGCATGTTCCAGGACAGCTGCTTCCCTTTCGTAACATCTGCATTCTGGGCGGGGCTTCTGTCCTGGTTCCTCCGTGATGGTTTTATTTTACTTCCGCGGATTTCTTAACATGTGCCGATTCCCACAATGAGCTATACGTGCTCCATAAATACAAATTTTCCCATAACATAGAGAGGTGCCAAGAACTGGTTTTCCAAGGATAGAAGTATCGTGAGAAGAACTGAATCGTGGCCAAAGCTCCAAAGGGTAAGATGAAACGGGGCGTGTTAGTCAGGTTTCTCCAGAGAAGCAGAGCCAATAGGAATCGGCTCACGGGCTTACGGCGGCTGGCAAGGCCCAAGATCTGCAGGCACGGGGGACGAGGTGGAGACTCGGCAGAGGCAGGGGCGGAGCTCCAGGCTGAGTCTGAAGGCCCAGCAACCAGGAAGGAGTTGTCCTCTGACGGCGTCAGGCTCCAGGCATCCACATGCCATGTTTCAGTTTGAGTCGAAAGGCAGAGAAAAAAGCTGCCGCTCCGGTCTGCAGGTCGCCGGGCAGAAAGAATTCCCTTTCTTGGGGGAGGGTCAGCCCTGGGTGCTATTCGGGCCTTCCACTGATCAGGTGAGGCCCACCGCCATGGGGAGGGCAATCTGCCCTGCTCAGTTTGTGGGTTCCTATGTTATTCTCAGCCAGAAGCACCTTCGTAGATACACCCAGAATCATGCTGACTAACTACTGGGACACCTTGTGACCCGGTCAAGTTGATAAAATTTACCATCACAGAAGGAAAGCCCACATTCTGGGTGTTCGGAGTTCCAAGAGCCCCGGAAAAATACGAACATGGCACATGTTGAAGCATCCGACGCCGCCTGACCTGACAACCAGGCTGCGGTGGCCTTGGTCAGCCTGAGGGGCCGAGGCATGGCCAGTGTCAGGCCCGCTGCACAAGCGTTCGTTCGATGACTGTGACACTCTTAGCCGCTCTAGGCTCAGCCAGACACTGCTTTGGATAAGAGAGAAAAAGCTCTTCCTTTGATTTCTACAGCGACCTGTAGCTGAATAAGAGGAGAGATCTGCTAATCATTACAAAGCCTGGAAAATCACTGACCATCAGAGGAAATGCTTTCTTTCATCTTCTGTCAATTTCCTCAAAGTGTTCTGAACCCCGAGAGGGTGACAGGGAAGAAGGCGCGCGTCAGACACGAGGAGGATGTTTGTTTTCCTGCCGGCTGCCACTTCCCCACAGAGGTCAGCGCAGGAAACAATCAATTAAGCCGCAAGGGGCATTTGCAAATTAGTCCTCATTTGTCTTGGCATTTCTAAAATTAATGTGCCCAAAATAGGGGGAAAAAAATGGTAATGACAGAGTGACAGGCCAGCTGCTCTGGAAAACGCAGCAGGGTTAGAATGAATCTAGCAGGCCGGGGTGGCCGCGGGGCCCTTGGGTTCAGGTGGGTCTTTGAGGCCTAAATCTCGTTAGAAGAAAGCCCTTAGGAAACAGAGAGAAGCGAGCACAGTCGGACCACACAGGCGGGCACGGTGACTGCCCAGCGCAGCCCTAGGTAACACGGCAGTGCAGGCGACGCTGCTCCACCGACACCCGGTCACTGTCTTGCTCAGATGGCCTGCCGCTCAGCCTCAGAATGGTCTCTTCTGGAAATGGCAGTGGGAGACAGGTATGACAGGTGTGAAACCCTGGCTGCGTGGGGACTAATGGGACACAGGCCTGGGTCCACACAGGTCACCCGAAGTCTCCGAAGTCAACTTCTTCCTTTGTCAATAAAGAAGCGTCGTGCTGCTGCCATAATGAAATACGATAAGCAGCGGCTTAAAGGACAGGGCTCTTCTCTCGCAGGGTCTGGAGGTGTTGGCGGGGCTGCACTCCCTCCAAAGGCTCTAAGGGAGGGTCTCCCCTGTGCAGTCCAGCTTCCAGGGGCTGCCACCTGCCTCGGTTTGTGGCCGTGGCACTCAGTCTCCGCCTCCATCGTCACACCGCCACCCCGTCGGCCTGTGTCTTCTGCCATCCGAGTGTCTCAAGTCGCCCCCTGCCTCTCTTTTATAAGGAAACTTCTCCCTGGAGTTAGGGCCCCCATCCCACTCCCCACCTCCAAATAATCCGGGATCATCTCATCTCGAGGTTGGTAACTTCTCCCCATCAGGAAAGGCCCGCTTGACCCATAAGGCGACATTCACACGGCCCAGGACCGTGACGTGCATTCCTTCTGTGGGACCATTTTCCGGCCTCCCACAGAGGGGCAGGGTGAGGTCACCCGTGAGACCCATCTCATGCTGACACTGAATTAATGACAACAGAGTGGCATGGCGCCGGCATGTCTGTGAAACCAAGAGAGACGGGAAAGCGCGCAGGGTCTGCAAGAAAGGCATCCGGAGTTAGAGACTAGTAAGCTCAGGACTGGGAGGATGTCCTCAAAAGTACAGTGACTTTGTAAAAATGCTGCGTGCCAAAGAAACACTGAGAACACTTCCAGGCTACGCCTCTCATTTCATTCTAGAAGGGACTGGGAGACGGTAGAGCACATACACATGCATCCAGGTGTCGGTTCCCCGTAGCAGGACAGGAACCCCTCACACCTGTCACTGCCTGACAGACATGGGACTTACCCTTCCGACACCAATACCACCTCCACCAGGAAGCCAACCTAACTCTCCCACAGAAAACTAAACTCTTCCCCAAAGAAATGACTGGCAAATCCTTTGAAGAGCAAAGATCGCATTTCCCTACCAGGTGACTTTCAAAAGTATTCTAAATTCTATAACTATGACATCACTTCTAGCTTGCCTTCTGTGTTTTGAATTGTTTGACTCAGTTTCAATGAATTACTCAGAAGGAAGAATGAGTTCCTTAAACAAACACCGTAGGAAGAGTTCTCTGCGGCCGCCCAAAGCTGGCATCTCCTGGGAGCGACCTTCTTTTTGTGCAAGGTTGAGGATGAATCGTGGAATTCGTTTTTTTCCACAGACCAACATCACACTCCTGCTATGCCGTCGGTATGGTCTTTGGTGCAGGAGTGCCAACATCAGCAAGATTCTGTTTCTTTCCTCAAGAACCCACAGCGGAGTGCAATCGAGAGAAAGCCTATATACCAAACCCCGTGCAAGGGAAATTTCAAATTTCTAATATGCCTCAAACTCAATAAAACCTCTTCCACTAAATACTCTGAGATGTGTTTTCTGAATCAAAGAGGGAAGTCTTGCCCTGGAGGGTGGCTCAGTCGGTTGGGGCATTGTCCCGTACACCAATAGGTTGCGGGTTCAATTCCCAGTCAGGGCACATACCTGGGTTGCAAGTTTGATCGCCAGCTGGAAGACAACTGATCGATGTTTCCCTCCCACATCTCTCTCTTTCCCTCTCTCTCTCAAATCAATAAAAATATCCTCGGGCGAGGATTAAAAATAATTTTTTTAAAAGAGGGAAGTCTTTCTGTGAGGTAATTTTCACTTAACCAAACATGAGGAGAAACAGTAACCAACAGAGCCAACCAAAGATTTTAAAAATTGTTTTAAGAAACCAGGCCCATATTTAACTTGAAGTTGGCTATTTAAAGCTCGCACACTGCTATCAGTAAGATTTATTCTTTTTCTGCCATCGACGTTGAGACTAAGTTGCCAGGCAGGTTCCTTAACGCCGATGGAATGAACTGGGACACGTTCTCGGCCCTTCGGGCACAACGGCTCCCCCTGGAACTGCAGGTGCTGCCTCAGTGTGACGCCCAGACCTTCACAAACGGACCCCAACCTGTCTTTGCAGCTTCATCTCTCTCTGTTCACCTCCGACCCGTCCCTTCTGCACTTGCACACGCTCCTAAACGTGTGACACTAAACACCAAGGGTGAAGCCTTGCCACGCCACTTACTCTCAGGTTCCTGATAGATCTGAACTTCAGTTTTCTTAGATGTGAGATGAGGATATTAATTTGCCTCACATTTTTTGGCAAAAAATAAATGCCATATATATATGTATATGTTCACGGGGTAGATTTTTCGGTCAGGGCTCCAGGATGACCTGAAGATCCACCCACTCCTAATCATGCCCCTGAGTGTGGGTAGGTCTGGTGACCAGATGCCACTTGTGATATGACTGCAGTTACCCACCTCTGCCTGGCTGCTACGGAACCAAGAGCGTGTTGGCTGGGCCCGTGTGGCCAGGCTGGGGCAGCCTCTGGCGACAGGAGGAACAGAGCGAGGCCCTTAGCTCAACAGGCCTCGAGAGGCTGCGCATGCTGAGTGCCACGTGAGCCCAGAAGTGGAGCTGGCCTCAGCCCGGCCCTCGGAGGACCCTCGGAAGACCCCCGGTCCCAGCCCCGCAGCGGGTCCAGCCAAGCTGTACCCAGGCTGCTGTCCCTCGGACCCCGTCACATAAGAAACGCGTGCTGCGTAAGTCACGGAGCGTGTGGTTATCCGACTGCACTGCACTAACTAGCTGGTTGACAAGGCATCCCAAGGAAGAGGGTAAGTTCAGTGAGCGGTTGGCTTGTGCAAAAGCAGAAATGAAGGGCAGGAGATGAAGGAAGCCTAGACAGGGGGCCTTCGGGGAGCAAAATCGACCACTCCCAAATCAATGATGTGAAGTAAAATTGGAAAAGATGTTCAATGGCAGAAGGCCATTAAGATTTGCCTGTCACACCCGGTGACTCAGCACTTCATAAACCATCAGGGGGTGTTGTCTCCGATGGCTTCGCTGTGGCCACTGCTGAGCAGAAGCGAACCCCACATGCTGTGCAGCACCAAAGAGGCCCCTGCTGACGTCGTCACACCTGGGGCTGAGAAGGACAGGGAGACCCCAGGGGGCGGAGCCGGTGCCGGGCAGAGCTGCCACGCGTGTGCCAGGTGGGGCCTGGGAGGTTGTATGGGCACCTTTCTTTTCTGCAAGGCCGTTATCCATGAGGTAAGTTTGTCTCTGCTTCACCATCACGTATTGGATGGGTGTGCAGGGGACCAGACAGCTTGCAGTTCATAGGCCCCTGGACACAAGCGGTTACCCCAGGCTGGACAGAGTGGCCCAAACATCTCGGTCACCGAGCTGGACGCAGCCCCCGACAGGAATGAGGCTATCTGCTGGGACAGCGGTACATGTGTTTGTCCCTCGTTCTGAAAATAGGGCGAGGCTAGTATTTGGTGGCCAGAGGATGGATTGGTGCAGAGATGGCCAGGTACCAAGCAGAAGACACTCCGCAGGGTGGAACCCTTCTGGGAACCGATGGGCGTGCGGCCTGAGGGAGGCGCTACCCTGGGCTGCTGTGAGCAGCTGGTAGGATCCTGGAAGGAGATGAATGGCTACGAATGTGTTTCCAAGAACAAAGGGAAGGCGGTCAGATGCTGGGGGCCAGCTTCATCTCCACAACAGGAGAAAACGGGTCGGGGCCACGCCAAGGCATTTCATGTGCAAAATTAACATCACGTCATGCGTTTTCTTGCAGGTGAGAGTCTTCAGAGCACGAGGAGGCATACGGGGAGGGTATCCGGCCTGCGGGGTACGGACAAGGGGAGGCTGGGAGCTGGCCCCCCAAACTGCATGACTATTGCAGGGGGGAATCTCATTTCCAAGGGCAGGATGAGAAAGGTGAGGCTCTATGAATGGAGGCCCAGCTCTGCATAATAAGTAAAACTATAAAAGAGGTTCAGTAGCAATGTTTTTTGTATTGTCCCGATCTACTCGACAAGCCCCAGATTTCCTGTCCACGTCCTGCGGCTGGCCAGTGAACAAAGAAAGCTGAGGTTCGATTTGCATACACGGGTATAGCCCGAGAGGGAGTGTCAAGACTACTATTCCTTGTGAAAGAGGAAAGGTCTGGTATGCATGAGGAAATGTGATCATAGAGCTCCTGAAAGAAACGTCTGAGCTCTAAGGCACACCTCGGGAAGGCAGCATCTCAACCCTCAGAGGACACTTCCACATCTGGCTGCAAACGTGATAGTCGTGGCATCTCGAGAACGTGGGTCTCGGTATATCCCATGGGCACACCGACCGACCACCGAGTGAGGAAAATCCCACTCTGGCCAAGGCTGATCCGGGGACAGGGACCAGCCAGCAGTGCGACTGTGTTTGCCCGGGCACCCCAGTGTGCAGACGGCTGGGTAAGGAGAGCAGTCACGTGTCTGCAGAGGACCCTGACAGTCCCTTGCAAACAGGTCCCCTGATAACGCTGCAGCATTGCAGGGGCATGCGCCAGCAAAGACGGAAAGCAGACACAATGTTGGCGGTATGACAGGAGCCCTGTGCCCAGCACGGCACACACCCCCGCCCCGACCTCAGCCCTGCAGAGCCCTGTCCACGTGACTCAGCTGAGAAAGGGGAGGACAGATATGCCCCCTCCTTGGCCTCTACGCCCAATGCAGTGCCACCAAGTGCCACTGTTACTGGTAGCATTTGTCCCCGACAGGCTAACTGACGATACCGAGAAAGCTCCTATTAGTTGGGACTAGGGGCTGTGACAAACACACTGGATGACACCTGCCTTGGACTGTCTCTGCTTCAAATGGTTGCCTAGGATACAAGGGAGCCCAGCTTTAAAAAAATAAAAATAAAAACAACACAGACACTGAATGCATGATCAGACATCTTTCCAGTTAGCGGGATGGAGGAAAAATGAGAACGCCCGGACTGGTCGTCCTCTGGGGCAGTGGGGGCTGGGGTGGCAGAGGGCCCAGAAGCGCCATTTGCCTTTGAAAGTCTGCCCGTTCTGGCCATCGAGCCAAGACGTGGAGCCATCATGTTTCAACACAAAGGCCCTTGACTGGGAAGTTCTTTTTCTCACCTCAGAATATAATGTGTCCCGTTGTCGCTGACACTTCGCTCCAGGGCCTGACTTCGGAGATTCCTGCTCAGGAAGTAGTGCACCCTGCCAGCTCACTGTGCTCCCGGCTCCCCGGTGCTCTCGGGCCACAGCCGGCCCAGGGCCGGCCAGAGCCAGGTCCCGCCTCCTTCACACCACGTATCAACACGAGCTTCAAAATCTCACCAAACTCCCCACCTCAATCCCGAACACCAGGAAGGACAAGCATATGGACTGACCAAAAACTCGTCAGACGGTTGGTAACAAACACAGTTCCATTCCAGCGACGCGGGAGAAGGAAGGTTGTTGATGTGAAATATTTACAAGATGGTTCTTTCAAAACGGGGTTTACTCAGGCTGTAGAGTGCGGTCTGACTGAGCAGAAGAGGGACATGTGAACGTGGTAACAGGTCACGCATGGCCACGGACATTCTCCATGATAAGAAAGAAACAGATCCTTACAAATGGACAGATTCTGCCCCGGAACGGCCCCTGTGCCACCAAGTGCAGGGATCTGGTGTCAATGGGAAGCAATGCCCCAAATCGATTGTCCTTCTCTTTTTATATTGGCACTGAAGACGCAAAGCCAGGCTGCCACAGCATTCAGGATGCTGGGCCACACTGTGCTGTGCAGAGAAGGTGGAGTAAGTGGAAACTGGGCTCCGCCCCCTGTCCTCCGCTGGGGGACCACTTCCCTCCAGGGCACCCGCATGTCCACTCCCTGTTTCCCCACTTTCTCATTTCCCCGACACACTTATAAGAAGGCTCTCCACCTCATGAGTTCACTTCTCTTCCTGCTTCTGTGGAAACTGCAGCTTGGATGGTCTTCAGTTCCCACTGGCATCAGAAACAGTCGAGGGTGTTTGCAAACAGGCTTCGTCCGGCAGACAGGAGGGCATATGGGGGAGGTGCCGATCGGCAGGCTCCACCGCGAGCTCGGCTCTCCTTCCTCGGCGAGCGTGGACCGCCAGGCACTCGCTTCGTTCTTGCCCACGGCTTACGTTGGTATGCGCAGTCCCCAAAACGACGAAGGCGACATGACTTTTGAACAAGCTCTCCTGGGTCCGATGCTGGCTGTGACACATTTGGGCTAGGTGACGTTTGGAAGACTTGGTCAGGGAAAAGGAAATTCAAGTCGTCCGTGGTCTATACCTTCCCAGTCTTGTCCTCCTACGTTTGCACAGAAACACACTCAGACACACACGTGTGCATGGAGAGGGGGGAAGCGAGGGTGGGTGTGCAGTTCCGATCCCTGTACTGGTCTCTCTCACGCAGCAGATCCCAAGGCTTTGATGAGCAGCGGAACTCCAGCAGGACACAGTATTCCTGCTTTTGAGTGCTGCCCGCTCACTGTAGGAACGCAGCGTCTGGGGCAGGAGACTGGAGCGGCTTTCCACAACGACCCAGCTACGAATGGGGTGGGCAGTCGGCCTGTGAGGGCCATGGTCTATGCGTGGAAGTCGAGGACAAGTGTCTCGTCTCCAGGTGGCACCGGACCCGGGAAAAGTCATGAGTGTCAACACCCAGAAGTGGTACAGAGTGTCACAAAGCACCGAGTGGTTTCAGGGCTCTGAGAGCAGCCCCGGCTCCGGGGCTCACTGCGTCCGGGCAACGTGGCAGCAGCTTCCTCCATAAAGAATTACAGGAGAGGCAAGAAAAGATATTGGAGCCTCAGGGGCCCCAGGACAGACACCCACAAGGGGACACGGCAACCTCTACCTAAGTCACACCCTGCCACGGCAGCCGGGGAATGAAACACCAGAGGGAGGGGTCAGGAGGGCACATACGGCTGAAACACGCCCCTCTCCAGCCTTCTCTGTCCTTTGTCTCTAATGGCCCCAGGTCCACCCGACTCCAAAACACTCAGCCTCAGCCCCCTGGTTCGGCAGGCCCCCTTGACTGGGGGAGAGATGCTGCAGGGAGGAGGGCGGTGGTGGGTAGAGTGTGTTTTGATGGGTTTTTGGTATTTAGAAATCTAGGAATATTTTATTTATATATATCAATGCTTTCATTTTTCCGGGGAGAAGCTAGCTAAAGTAGCCCAGGCGTTCCCCTAGGGAACATTCCCGTTCGGGGTGTCTGTGCGTGTGTCTGGGGACGATTTTTCAATTGCTCACCCTGCCTGCCGCGCCCTGACGTGACATTCCTTGACGTTTGGGTACCTCGTGTCAGTCTGACTGCGCGCTACTTTCCATAAACACGATAAATTTCTTCACGCCTAGAACCTGGCATGAAAAACGTCACAGGATAAAAATCAGGACGCGGATTATTCTGGAAGCAGGCAAGCGAAAACGATGTTTTCCAAGGTCAGGTGAGCAGGAGCCCAGGAAATGCGGTCCCGCTGCAGCCTCACATGTTCTGGGCCGGCCCAGCCCCACAACGGCCGGGCTGTGCAACCCTCCGAGTTCGGAGGTCTTTACACTGTGCTTTGTGTTATTGCTGTTTTGTTGTGTTTTTTTTTTAAATAAGGATTTGTTTCATTGTGTTTTCTACATACATAGAATAAGGTTTTATTGTTGATGAAAAAAATCATGACAAAGACGATCTATCATTGAATCACTAACCAATCTAGCTGTAAATGAGTTAAATAGCCTGTATTTGAAATTCAATTTCACAAACATTCCAGATTAGTGAATTTTGCCAAAAAAAGAAAAAAAGACTAGCAGAAAGGAAAGCACCTTTTCAACAGATAGTAAAATTATAAAGTTTATTTTTTTATGCCTTAGGAAAAGACATAGTATAGTTATTTAAGAAAAGTCATTTAAGGAAGACTGAGTGCTTCAAGTAGAATGGGATTCACACTAAAAGCTTTTTTAAGATTTACCAAGAAACAGAAGTGTTTCTACGCAAGTATGGGAAACAGTCTCTCCCGAGGGTCCTTCGAGACGCCAGAGTCTCCTGCACCTCCCGAAGCCACAGACACGCAATGGGAGGCCACCAAAACTCCAGAAATACACAGAAAATGATGGAATGAACAAAACCAATGACATCTTTTTAACACTGTATTTCATCTTTTCTTAGTAGTATTCCATGGGATGTATCTTCCACATCTTCTTACTCCAGTCCTCTAAGGAAGGACACTTTGTCTCCATGTCTTGGCCACTGTAAAGAGCACTGTAGTGAACGTGGGGGCGCATGGATCTTTGTGAATATAGGTCTTCAAGTTTTTCGGGAAGATACCCAGGAGGGGAATTCTCAGAGAAGTCTGAAATATCATGACTACGAACGACCAAAGGATTTTTCCAGAAAACTTAATTTTTACAAACAGCAAGTGCCACTTTCATTCATTTATTTCAACTGCCTTTGAGCCATGTTACAGAGGGATGTCAGGCAAAATTAGTCATTTCCTGGGAATGTACTTCCAGGTAAACGCCACCACTCCGCAGAGAGTGCTTTTCCCTGTAAAAGTATAAATCCAAGTTGACATGTATAAATTAACCAGCATTTTGTCTGTATAAAAAGAGAAACCCTGTGATCCTGTAGCTGACTGGTTGAGTTTCCCACAGAGGATTCCAGTGGAGATAAAAGCTGGGAGTGCGTTTGGGTTCTTTCTCAGTTGTTTCTCAAAAAGAAGCCTGTCTGAAGTGCTGTGATCTGTCTGGCTGCATCTGGCCACAGTGACGGCCTGATCGTCGCTCAGCAGACAGCTCGGGTCTGTTTTATTATCTTTTCTTGTTACTTCTCTGGAAACAAAAACCTCATATCACGCATTTCTTATCAAAACAATGGCAGGTACATAAAGATAATTGGAGGGGACCCACAAAATCCTCGTGAAACGGCTGGTGCGTTCCCATGGGGTGTCACAAATGGGAGGTACAGGGACACACTTCCATCCACAAAGTGGCTCTCAGGGGGCCCGCAGGAAGAGTCACAAGCCTGAAACTCCACCTGCAAGCATTCCATGTGATGAAACCACTTCACATGATGGCAAGTCTTCAGAAACACAGAAACGCACCTAGGGGGGGTTTCGAGGAATCTAGTCCCACTCTATGAGCTGAGAGCCCCCATCCCCAGACAACAGCAAAGATCTGCTTAAGACAAGATACAAAGAAGAATCAGGTCCGTGCGTCCATTTATTCACTGGGCACGTTGATTCATTCGTTGGTTCATCCATACATTAGAGGGGCAGTGCCAGATAAACCACTAAAGGAACCTTTCCTTATAGGTCTTCCCGGTGGGAGGGGGTGGGCGCCAGGGAGCACAGACAGCAGGTGCAAATTACGGAGGAAATGGGGCTCCGGGCTGGCAGAGAAACCCGGCAGGAACAGCCATGTGTGAAGGGACAAGCAGGCCTTCTCAGAACAGATGACAGTTAAGTCTGTGTTACTGGTGACTCTTTTCAAGAAATCACGTTTCCTGGTTAAACTGATTCAAATTAGTGTCTCGAGTACATATCAATCTACAAGAGTATAATTATTTGATAAACTTTTGTGATCTGAACATAAGAGATGGTGGAAATAAGAGCTGTTTTCAACACATCATCAATAACTAGTCACTTACGGTCCTGACTGGCGTGGCTCAGTGGGTTGAGCATTGCCCTGGGAACAGAAAGGTCGCAGGTTCGATTCCTGGCCAGGACACATGCCGGGGTTGTAGGTTTGGTCTCTTGAGCGATAGTTCTCTCCCTTTCTCTCTCCCTCCTTTTCTTCTCTAACAATAAATACATAAAATCTTTAAAAAAAAATAACTAGTTGCTTATGGTTAGAAAATCATACAGTACTGCAAACACAGCAGGGTGCACAGCAATGAGTCTTCCTGGACTCGCCTTTGGACTTTTTGCTCTAATGTAAAGGGGACACAGTGAGGCCCCCCGGTTACCCACGCGGTTGCCTTTCATCCTTTAAGGAACCAACATGAGTGCTTGGAACCTGCCGCTCAGGTGAAAGAGACAAGAACTGGGGACAATCACAGTAGCCAGGCCACAGTGCTCGCCGTCACTCAGCACGCTCTCCGAAACCCTGGGGCCGAGCGACACAGCTGGTCTGTCCGGCAGCCCAGGGCGGGCTGGCCACCAGGACCGCCTGCCAACTGCCCTGCCGAGGGCCACAGGGGCCAGAAGGGGCCAGGCTCCTTGTCTCACAGCAGAGTGGACTGTGGCTACTGAGGCAGCAAGGGTCAAGGACAAAGGAGAAGGATAAGAAAGACTGTGTCAATCTTCCGGTGTCAGAGAAGGTTCCAGAGAGAGCTTGGCACGTCGATGATTGTGCCCAGTACAGCAGGATCCCCCGACCTGATGGGCAAGTCAGGACCCAAGTCACCCGTAAGAATTGCACTCACAACTGCAGTGAGCCGTGTTCAAAGGCCACCTCTTCTCGCAGCTCGTCCCCACTGAGCCAGGAGACACTGTTCTCATCAGCACGGCTGCCCCTCTGCCTCTACCCGCAGCCCCTCCCCACACCTCCCTGCATCTGAGCTTCCCATTCTTCTCTCCTGAAACCCAAAGCATCACTTGCATCTTGAAGTAAATACATTAAGCTGATTTTTGGCTTCTGCAAAGACAGTTGGTCCTTTCTCTGATGGGGGACAGACAAGTGCTCTCATCGGTCAAAAAGGCTGTTTGTCCCCGGAGAGCAAGGAGGGGTGGGATCTGGTAGCTGCCCATTAACCCTGAAATTACGGCCCGGATGGGAAGGGGGGTGGTGCGACAGGACACACCCTACCTTCCCCACGAGATGGGCTGTCACAAGTCAGAGGAGGGTCCCTCCAGGGGGTCGACGCATGCTCATGAGGGGAAAGGCAGCCCCCCCGCCGAGGCCAAGCCCTCTGATTTCTGAAGCTCTGCACAAGGTTCCCAAGGCCCCGAGCATCTGAGCTTGCCCCCAAGAAAGTGTACTTTAAGACATTAAAATGTTTGTCACTGCTGTGACACAGGTAATAACAACCTCTAAGTAGGAAGTTTTTTTTTTAAGCCTCCACTTCTGCAGTGACTCTAACTTTGTCATTGCTCTGCCACAGGTTAGCCAGACTGAGGTAGGTAAGGAACCAGACGAGTAGGGAATGTCCTCCTTTGAGCTTGGCGCTCCTTGGAGGGGGAAAAGAATAAGGCGCCCCCTGCTGTTAGCATGATGCAGTGCAAAGTATGACTTCTCAGGAGACTGCCCTGATACATGAATGGAAATTGCTCTCATAGGAAAATCATGAGAGAATATAAAACCTGAGAGGGGTCTTAGATACACTTCAGCTGAATCCACTTATTTTTGCAAATAAAATAATAATCTCTAAGGAAATTAACTTATTAAATTGTTCTTTCAGAGTTTACTTATTCTTTTTTAAAAAATTCCTTTTCAGTTCAATAAATATTAACTGAGCATTACGTAGTATTAACTGAACACATCTGGTCCTGCCAGAGCTTACGGATGAGTATAAAATATCTCTTTAAACTATTCACCCGGCCAGAGCTTACGGATGAGCATAAAATATCTCTTTAAACTATTCACCCGGCCAGAGCTTACAGATGAGCATAAAATATCTCTTTAAACTATTCACCTGGCTCTAGTCAGAATAGCTCTTGCTGTTCTCAAGCTAAAGCCTGAACTATTCCCAGCCTTTTAGAAGTGACCGGGTTCAATGGCGATGCCCACAGGAACACGCACCCAAAACGCGAGTAGGAGAGCCACGCTCCTTCTTTCAGGGCTGCACGCCGGCCACCTCGGCCCGCGGGTACAGGCTTCTCCCAGGGTTGCGAGCCTGAGACAAGGTCACGCACACCCACCCAGACGAGGCCTTCGGGGGCTCCCACAATGAGCTTGTGCACATGGGGCATGAGTGCGGAGAACATGGCGGCTGCCTCCCAGTGTGTGACAGGCAGCCTGCGGGTGACAGGTGAGAGTTATCAGTACGACTCCGAAAGGCAAAATGCAGGATCGGTAGATGGAGATAGAAGGGAGGCAGGGGTTAGCTTCATTGGAGGCGATTTTTAGTACTTCGAATGGTTCGGAAATGGAAGCATCTCCCACTGAGAGAGTAGAGCAGCAGAGGGTCAGTGGTGCCCGTCTGGGGTTTTCCACCCGGGGAGCAGCCCCGTCTCTGAGGCTGCCACCAGGTCCCCATTACCTTTTCAAAACAAGCTTGCAGCCGGAATGTAATTTACTGAAGGTTATCGATAAAACTGGGGTCAGAGCTGGAGTTTTAGCTGTCATGGGAAGCGCTTTCCTTTCTTTTCCTTTTCTTTTTTTTTTTTTTGCTTGGGATTGGGAGGCAGGGAAGGTGGAAGACAGGGAGGCTGGTGCCATAAATCAATGCGAGCGTTTTCTTCAAAGCCAGTAATGATAATCAGTCTTTAACGGCCCCTGACTGGCGTGAGATCGTGACTCATCAGGACACGGATTAAACGTGGGCGAGCCGTCACCATAATCTGAAGAGCTGTTACACAGCTGAGAGATTTAGGCAGTCACACAGTTTGGTTTCTAGCTAGATGGTAAAATTTTAACGACAACAACAGAAGAATTGGTACCCAAGTGGAACATCGCTTTATCACAGACTTATTAAAAGCCCTAATCAGTTACATGGCCTGAGTTCAGAGACCACCCAGCCCAGGACAAGGTATGAGACAAAATGCGTGGGGTTTCGTTGTGACCGATGACTCGAGGCTTCCTCGGGGGACCCTCTCATTCATCTATGCTTCACCTTTAGTGAGAGAAGAGCAATTTAACACAGGGCAGAAAGAGCTAGCTGCCTCATTCCTAATCCACAGAGTGGGCAAAAGTAGGTTCACAGGTTGAGCATGTGAAACACAGTCTATTCTTGTATTCTTATTTGTGTGTTTATTAAGCGCTGTATTGCTTTCCATGCGAACAACTGGAGATCGACTTTTGCCCCGCCCTGCATTCCTGCTTCGATGCCCAACCTTCTGCTCTATCAAAACTCCACTTACCTGAGTGGCACTGAGGCAGTTTCAGCTGTTGCCTCGTTAAGTCAATGGCAGAATATTTAATGGCACTGAGTGGCTTCCCCAGAAACTCAAAGTCCTGTTAGGACCACACAGGGAAAACAACGGAACTACCGTTGGAACTCGCAGCAGACACAGGGCTGAAGAGAGAAATACGGAAACCAGACCTAAGAGGTCCATCCCTTTGCAGAGCAGGGAGCCCTGGGGCTCTCGGGTCAATCTGTTTTCAAGCACACACGGTACTGAGACTGGCCGAATGCAGCTCACAAAGAAAGAAAGTCTCTCGTTCCTCGGGACCCTGCAGCCCACAGCGTGATGCTACAGGGAGGCGTGGACTCCTGCTTCTGCACTGCCCGGGGCGCCTTTGGGGCGGGTTCCCATCCGGAACGATCTCTGTATCATCCTCACGCCACCTGGCACCCGACACGGAGAAATTCCACGGACTTCGCCGAATGGCGCTGCATGTAACCCGCGGATCCACTGACAATCTAGAAAACTCAGGGACCCCCTGAGCTGAGCTGAGTCCTCGTGGGCAGGGACTGTTTTGCAACAGGTCTGTTCGTTCATGGAGCCCGAGGGCTGCCAGCTGCTCCCCAGAGCAGGCTGCCAGGGCCCTGGAGCCCTGGGCACCCAGCACAGAGGCAGGCAGGTGTGGCTTGTCTTCAAGTGGGTGACCCCCTTTCCCCTCTGCAGGCACAGAAGAGGGACTCTGTTCGTGAAAAAGGTTCAAATAATCTAGGCTCTCATCTCGTGAAAGGTCGGAACCACAGGGGCTCCATAGTGGAAGCTTACAAACCAACTGGACTTTAAATCCTTCTTAATCTTATGTGCATTAAAGTCACATTTAAATATTATGTCATTTCCACTGGCCGTTGTCTCTTGGTTTACAGCCATAATGCACTGTCGAGATTCTAGCACTGAATTTTATAGCTGATGAATTAATGACACTATCTGTTCATAAGTATCAGGGAAGAACCTAGGAAGGGGAACACTTATTCTTTGTCCATTAAGCTTTGGCCACACAGAGCTGTTGGGAAGCAGTAAGTTTCACTGGTAAGAAATACAGAGCCTCACATCAGAGATGCAATATGGCTCCTGCAGCAAAGGCGTCTGGGAGATGCGAAGCTCTCTGTAACTGCTGAACTCGCTGCAGCCTTTTCTTGGCTGATTGCCCAGAAAAGCCAGAATGCCACCCAAAGACAGACCCCCAGAAGGGGGGTTAATGAATGTATAGAGTGTGTAATAACTGCCTGATGTTATCTTGTAACTCTTTCAACCTAGTAATGCATCATTCTGTCGGGTGGTCTGGGTGACTACCTCCCATCTGGCTTTGCTGTCAACCCCCTTTGTTGTCAGCCCTCTTCCAAAAGGGACCCAGTTCAGGGGAGGGTGTGGGGTCTTCCCAGCCCACCATCCCTGGGAGCAGCTGCTTTGCCTGGGTATGTAAGCGTCTCTTATTAAAGCTCTTATGAATTTGAACAAAGCCACGTCTCAGTTCTTCAGGACAGATCCTGAACTCAGACTTTTTGGGCTTCTGCCAACACTTAGGCAAAGAAATATAAGAAAACAAGCCTTTGCAGCACCCTGGTGATGGGTGCAGACATCTGTCTTCTCAGCAGTGCCCCTTGCTGGTTCAATCATCTAACTGCATCTTTATTCAGAGGGCGCCATCCTCAATCGGACAAGAGCTAAGCACACAGTGCAAATTCTTTCACTTCGCATAACTGACCTTCACACTGTGTCAAGACTACATCTTGGAATATCTGTCTGTCTCCTCCCTTGGACATCTAAGCCGGGAACGCAAAAGCATATTTGCTGAACTTTTCAAGTTTCTTGACAGGGTTAGAGAAGAACGCAGTTGGGATCCAAATATTGATTGATCGTTGAGAGAGTCTTAGCCTTCTCTTCAGGACTGGTCATGCGAATAAACACCTAGCTAATGGTCTGTCTTCGGAAGAGCCAAAGGACACAGGGTTTATCTGCCATATCCCCTGTTAATATCACTTTTTTAAATAGATCCAGATGGTGTGAAAATAACCCGACCTGTGTATATCAACACAGCCTTACATCGGAGAATCACAGTGCACGCTACCAAGGAGGCAATGGGAAGGACTTGACCCGCCAGGGGAGTCTCCCTGTGAACTGTCACACCGTGGGGACAGTGCCACCAGGAACGCGGACAGAGAAAGAAATGCCGCTGGGAGAGTGGGTTTAAAAATTGTTACAAAATAACGATAAAGACTCTATTTTGAAGTACATTCTCAACTCCATCTTTAATGAGCCGTATTTTCGAGTTGGAAGAAAGGCTGACGTTATCCCAGATATCAATAGAAATTTAGAAATTATAGTGTAACATGCTATTCCTGTAACTTGGATTTAGCCTGTAACTAACCCAATCATGGCAGAGACTGGTATTTGCCCACCAATATCCATTCCCCAGTTTCCTGTGATAGGAGGGTTGCAGGTGGGAGTTGTCTGCCAGACAGGAACCCGTTTCATAGATGCCCCCGGCAGCTGAGTGTCCCCTGGGGACTTAGGTGTCCCCAAGAGAAACACTGGCAGAAGCACAAAGTACCCGCACGGCTCAGCCTGCTTCCCAGAATGACCGACGCACCAGCACGGCCCACCATCCTGAAGTGCTTGCCTCAAAATTCTTACACGACACATTTCTATGCTCCTCAAATTAATGAAATACTTGGACTGTCTTGTTACAGCAGTTGATTATTCCTTAACTGACAAATCAAGGTCTAAAATTTTCACAGTGGCCACAGGATCCAAAATTTGTTTGCTAATTTCTTTGATATCACTCTTAGCAAGTTGTTTTTTTTTTTGATATGTCTTCTCGTGCAAGGGAAACAAAAGAAAAAATGAACAAATGAAACGACATCAAACTAAAAAGGTTTTATACAGCAAAGAAAACCATCAACAAATCAAAAAGAAAACCTATTGAAGGGAAGATATCTGCCAACAATACACAAATAAGGGGATAATATCCAAAATATATAGGAAACTCATACAACTTAACACTAAAAAAAACAACAACAACAACAACCCACATAACCCAATCTGAATAAAACCTGGGCAGAGGACCTGAATAGACATTTCTCCAAAGAGGACACACCGATGGCCAATAGACAGACATATGAAAAGAAGCTCAACATCTCCAATCATCAGAGAAATGCAAATTAAATCCACAATGAGAACCACCTCATACCTGTCAGAATGGCCATCCTCAATAAATCAACAAACAAGAAACAACGGATCACTATTTCTCTCTCGCATCGATGTTTCTGTCTCTGTCTCCCTCTCTCTGTCTGTCTGTCTCTCTCCCCATCCCTCCCCACCCCTCTCTCTAAAATCAATGGGCATGTCCTCGGGTAAGGATAAACAGAAAAAAAAAAAAAAAAGGCCAGAAACTGGATGTGTGACCAGAACGTTTGGGACTTATAAATTAATTTCCCAATTCAGAGACACTATGACTTCTGGGTGAGCAAAATATTGCTCATTTCCTGTCTGATAGGTCTCTCTAAGCTTAGTCAAGTGGAAAAATCGGATGACTCAGACTCTGCTCAGTCTTTCGCCCTGAAGGGGGCGTCTAAGAGGTGAAACGAAAAGCAGGCAAACACCTTCACTCTTCTGCACAGTTACTTAGAGATCCTGCCAATCCCTCAGAGTGGAGCACGGACTGCTGTCCCCGTCGGTTCCACTGTCGGGGGCAGGGCAAAGCTGAAAACCGGAACTTGCTGGAAGAAATCGACGCGTCGTCCTAGTCTGACATATTTGACATCTGGCTGGTCGGATGTCTCACCGTCGTGTGTCATCGTGGGAATTCAGTGCGGCGGGGCTTGAGATGCCAAGGGCGTCTCTGCAGACGGGGCGGGGCAGCACACTCCTCGATGAGTCCATGGACGCGTTAAAGTCACATGCCTCCTCGGTTCTGGAAATCTCCCTGGGTCCCTGCGGCGAGCAGGGTAGATAAGCAGCCCCCCGCCGACCTCACGCACTCTTGTGTCCTCAGCCGGCCAGAGCCCCGCCTGGCATCGCGATGGAACCTGGATGCCAAGGGCTTTCAATCTAGGTGCTTCTTTTAGGCAAGTGAGTTTGGTTTTCTGTGTTTAGATTAAATGGCAAATGTGTTGAACGTCACTGTCTTCCATCTACTGGCCTGCATACTGTGTGTCCAAAGAATAAGTCCGTGGTAAAATTCCTTTAAGACGACACCAGCTTTTACACAAGAAGGTCAGGAAGGACACGCACGAGGTGACATGGTAACCAGGAGTCACCTCCTCCATCCCAGCGCCCTGATATTTGCAGGCCCTGTAGACACAGGTAGGGAAACAAACCACAGATGACCCACCGACACATCCCCTGGTATCCTTTTGCTTTAATAGATTTCAGACATCCTAGCTCTTTGTCTTTTGCCAGTTTCTCCTACAAACCAAAAGCATAAATAACCATTGGCTTTAAGCCTTCCTGTTCATTGGATCCAAGAAAACATTCTCTACTGGAAGGGCAGAAAGGACTTGATCTCATAAAAATCATGTCTCGGAAGACATGTCTTCGCCTGGCTTGTGCAAAGGGCCCAATTAGAAGGCGTCTTCGTTGACATTCTCAGTCGCTGCGGGGCAGGTCCAGGACGGGGAGCGTTCCTTGCAGATCGGCTCGCAGCCCTCGGTTCCCAGGTAAGATGAAGAGCTGCCCGTGGGAAGGATCTCAGCTGACAGTCTGGCAGGCTAGGGAATGAGACCGAGGACTGAATTCTCCAGGACAGACCAGGCATGCCCATCTGGACGGTGGACCTCGGAGAGCACCATCTACTCTAGACTCCGTCTTGGGAACCTCAGCGCTTTGAAATAAGCAAGAAGAGCATGGAGTCTGGAAACGGAGAAATGGACACGTTCATGGCGTGTTTGCCGAGGGAAGTCCAGCACTCGCGTGCATAGGACCTGGGTGATCTGTCCTGGGCCAAGCCTTGGGTCTGAGGAAGAGTCAGACTAAAATGCTAAAGCCATGCTTGAAGCTCCGCCGATGGCCGAGCTTCATTTACAGCAGAACAAACATGATGCTCAGAATAAAAATTCACTGGCCCGCTTCTGGCGTCTCGCGTTGTCTCTTGGTTTTCTGACGGCAGTGTGATGGGCCCAGGGCTCCTGTGTGTGACCTGCCCACAGAAGGACAAGACATTGCTTCCGGCAGGGCTTCTCACCACTTCTCCCCACAAACCCCAGTTCTGTTCTCCTGCCAGCGTGGGACTCCAGCACTGTGTCCCCACCTCTGAGAGCAGCTTTGCCTGCCCGCACTGAACTCCTGGTGTTAAATTTTATTTCAGCACCGAAAACAATGCCTCACTCAGAGAAGGTGCTCAATGCATTTTTGCTCGTCACTTTCTTCAAGTACTGATTTACTCCTTGTTTTGTACCTTTATTTTCTGTCAGTGATTCTTTTCTTTTTTTAAGATTTAAAAAATTTATTTTTAGAGAGAGAGCGGAAGGGAGGGACAAAGAGAGGGAGAAAATCATCAACGTGAACGAGGGACATCGATCAACTGCCTCCTTCACGCGCCCCAACTGGGGACCAAACCCGCACCTTAAGCACATGCCCTGACCAGGAACCAAAGCGGTGACCTTTCGCTTTCAGAGACGACACCCAACCAACTGAGCCACATGGTTCAGGGCTGTTGGGCTGTTGGTGTTACTTCTCTTGTGAATTTTTAAAAAATCTTTTTTCCCAGTACTTCTGGGGTGACAATTTTTTTTTTTTCTTATTGACTTCGGAGAACATTCTTTACGTTTGCGCTCTCACGACCTTTAATAATCTTCTCTCGTGAGCTCAGTTTTTTCAATGTCTCCTTTTGGTTTTTTAAATATATAATCATATCATTAAAAAATAATGTTAGAACTAATTTCCCCAAGTTCTGCCTCTAGTTGTTCGTGTTACCTTTTAAGTGGATGGACCCTTAAGCTCTACAGTCAGTGCCACGCTCCAAGGGCAGGGAGGCAGTTCGGGAGCACAAGGAGAAGGAAGTGGTCCGAGGCCAGAGCGCTCCCTCACACTGGACGTAAAGCGGTCATCGCGACGTACACGCTCCAAGCACAAGCGGAAGCTATCCAGGGTCCTTGCCCATTACGGAGACGGATCTCACTTACAAGCCTGCATGTGCTCAGGCATGTGGACGATCAGACATACCACAAAGGACATTTGAACCTTCTCCCGTCTGGGGAAACGCTCGCTTCACCTCCCCTCTGGAAAAGGCCCCTCTCTGAACAGGAGAGGCACTTGCTTATAATAGGTCTTACTCAAGACGTGTCAGAGAGCATCTGAAGCACCGGAAGCACTGGTGTAATTACCTCATCGGCCCACAGTCTGTGACAGGTCTTAGCAAATACAAACAGAGGCTCAGCGAGAGCACAGAGGGTCCTGGGATCTGGGCTGCACAGCTCACAGCGCACTCCCGATGCCTCGCGTTTCGCCCGCTCCCACCAGCCCCCCAGCCTTCCCACTAAAATTCCACGCACCTACTTTCCTCCTGTTGTACAGTTTGCACATCGCAGTCGCCCTTTTTACTTCCTTTTCTAGGAGGGAGTATCTATTAGTTATTGAACTAAACGTACACACATATGTGCGGCATCTGGTGTGATTCTAAGTTGATTTGAAGGGTGTTTTCTTGTGCCTGTCTTTCAGATATAGGAAAATGACATTCAAACGTGGGGAGTTAAAGTTTGAGCCCAGATTTGACCTGTTCCACGACCGATGAAGCTCCCGTCTCGGGGTCTCTGCAGTCTGCTGAGCAGGTAACCCCAGCAAACACGTGTGAGGCTCTGAATTATTACAGTCTGTCCCCAGCTCAGGTAAGTGACTGGTAAGGCGCTCGGGAAAGGGATGAACTGCTAAGTTAGAAACTGTAAGATGACAGTGTCTTACACCATGTCCTGGCCCCTCTTAACAAGAGACAGGCAGACAGATTGGGAGTCCAGGCCCTCAGCGGAGTGATAGGCACAGGAGAGGCACAGCCCTGAACTCCAGGACCAGTGCGGGGCACGGGGGTGGTGGTGGGGGCTGCTGTGGGTGTAGGGCCCCTCAGCCTGTCCCATGCTGTGCCCCATGCCAAAGCCTCTTCCCAGGCTCCAGGGACCCCCTTCCTGCCCACACATCCCCCGAGGGAACTCCCTCAGTCCCTTCCCAGGAAGCCACCTCATCCCCCCATCCACTGTTTGTGTCGCCCCCTTACTAAATGTAAATGAGCTGTCCTCATTTCATCTGCCTGAGCCCCGTTCATCTGATTCTCTCATTTTCCATAATGCAGTTGCTCCACAAATTAAATTCTTACCCGGCTCAAAACATTTAGCAAGATGACTTCTGATTAAAACCTAATAGATCCAAATAAAGATAAAGTATACGATTAAACGTCCCCTAGAAGGAAGCTATCCATCTGACTTCATCTCTAGCCTGAAAATAGATTCACGCTGCCTCTCCCAGGTCAACCAAGTCGGTGGCAGCCCAACGGCAAATTCAACATCATTTCCAGCTCCTCTCTTTTAAAACACTGCCTGACGGTGGCTCTCAGAAGCTGAAAACTGTTTTAAGAAGGCTTGCAAAGTATACACTTGAAAAGCTTGAAGGTGCGCATTGCAAATATGTCTCCGGCACGGACCATTCCCAGTTCTTTATTCAATGAGCAGAATGTCGACACGACAGGAACTTGTGTTTCAGCTGAGCCTTTCCACGCGCATCAGGCATAAGGGGGCCGAGAACCGTGGACGCATATCTGATTTGTGTGGTTCACTCTGATGTGATCTGAGGGCTCCTGCCAAGCCAGGCCGTGGGCACATCTTTGTTCGCCAAAGGACTGTTAGTGCCTAAGAGTCACAGGAAGGGAGGCGCTGGCTGCGCCCCTCAGTGAGTCCGTGGATAATCACAGTGGCTTTGTCTTTACAGACAAGAGCCCCGGGACTATGTCTTCCTCATAAATGCCTGTGGCATAAGACTGAACACCACCGCGCCAAGGGTAAGAGCCTGACCAGAACGTTCCTTTAGAGCATAGCCACCTGCTGATTTCCAACATGTTGGACTTTAAACGAACGTGCGATGGCCGATCTCTGCAAAGGGAGAGAGCGTGAAAAACTGCAGCGAGCAGCTGAGTAAGCACCTGGCTCTGTGCGGCGCCACCGCAGACAGGACCCAGGTCGCCTTTCACTGTCCTCTGCGTTAAGGAGAACGGTCGCTACAGAAAGGCTCCAAGTGAACAATGAAGTGCGTAAAATGAGAAGCATGGACAGGTGTCGCCGCGAGCACAGCGGCATTTGGACACAATTTTGCGGAAGTCACCGGCTTGTTCAAGTGCCTGAGAGCTGCAGGTGTGCTCACTCCACGCTCCCTCCGTGGGGAGGAGGCTAGAAGCCCAGGCGTGCAGGTTGGAGTCGGGTTTTTAAAGCAAGCGCCTAGCTCCAGCCCCCCCAACCACATGCCTCCCCCATCCAAGGGCAAGGAAGCATAAACATGAGGCGACTTTGACACTGGAGTAGTTCAAAGCATTTCCTATCAACATACTGAAGAGTGGAAAGCATGTAAAAATCAGCTTTCCCCTGCCATGGCCAGGCGGCGCTGTTGGTTGGAGCGCTGTCCCATACACCAAAAGGTGACAGGTTCGATTCTCGGTCAGGGCATATACACGGTTTGTGGGGTCGACCTCAAGTCAGGGCGTGTATGGGAAGCAACCAATCGATGTTTCTCTCTCCTTCTCTGTCCCTTCCTCTCTCTCTAAAATCAATAAACATATCCTTGGGTGAGGATAAAAAAAAAAAAAGAAAACAAACAGAAAAAAGGATCAGTTTTCCCCTGAAGAGGAAACTGGGCGCACAAGCAGCAACCACACAGCCGCATGAAACACAGCAAGAAGGTCTCACAGCTGCTGTCGCATTGCTGGAGGACACAGCAATGAGCCACAGAAACATCGAGGAACCAGAAATAATCTGAAGACGTGCATCAGGGCTCAGGCCCAGCCGCCCGCCCCGTCACCGCGCTGAACTCTCCACACCTCGCAGGGAAAGCCAGGGTCCACCGCCCACTTTGACAGCAAATGCGCCAGCATCCTGGCATCACCATTTGCAAATGAAGACACTGGCACTGCCTCACAATCACCCAGGCTTCTCTGTGCGTTTTAGATGAATTGGCTGGCTGGTGGGCATTCGGTTTTGCTGCAGGCAGGAGGCCATTGTACAGGACATGCAACAGCTCTGGAAAGGACAGACCTGGGCGTGAGTCTGCAGCCAGTGTCTGTGCTGGGTTCCTGGCCTCTGAAGAGACGCCCCAAATCCCCACTTTGGGGTTCTGACTACATGAGGTAACGTGGGTAAGAGGTTCGGTGCATGGTGGGAGTTCGGTGCCGCCAGCTCCTTTTCTCTCCTTCACTTTGGATAAAGCGAAATGACGCAATGGCTGACATCCCTCCATAAGCAGCAACTCCAGCAGATTTACGGCTGTGGCGCTCCAGCCAAAAGCTGCTTAAACTGATTGCTGCCAAGGTGTGTATCGCTTCGTTCATTCTCAATAGCTGAGTTTGCAGGAGATGCTGGGAGCCCTCCAGAGGGAGGGGATGGATGAAGAGGCGCCGTGAGGCCAAGTGCAAAGCCACAGGATGGCGCGTAGGGGACTCGCTTTCTACAGTGTGTACCCTGGGGTCAGAGCTGGTAGGCTGCTCTGACTCTGAGTTATCTGGGATGTACCTGTGGCATTTGGCACGAGGTCTCCGTACTGCTGTCCCCGCCTCTGTTCAAGAGGCCCCCACGCTGCCCCTGCACCAGGTTAACTTCCCCTCAACCCGTCAGGTATTGGAGCTCCTCCTGGCACCCCCGGTGGCCTCTGACCTAGGTCAAGCTCTGTCATAACCTGGCTGCAGAGCTACTCCTCCATCCTTCAAATGACTCATTTGGATTGTGCAATAACCTGTCTCAGTGGTTGTGTGAGTAAGCGGCTACTGTGTCTCCCAGGCTTTGTCCCTTGACTTCAGAGATCACGTCTAGTTTGCTCCTAGTGCGGGCAGCCAGGGCCTTCGGGGGAGCAGGAAGATCGCACGCAAGGTGATGGGAGTCAGCTAGAATAACAGTGTCCCAAGCAACTGGGGAGGGCCTGACATCCCCAGCGGGGAGTATAGAGTTGAGCCCAGGAGTGTGGGAACCACGGAGAGGATGTGAACAGGTACCGTGAGGGGGGTCACGACCCTGGGTAGTAGGACCCTTTCTGCAAGCCCGGGAGGTGTCCCTGGCAATGGCAGAAAGGAAGGGGCAGAGTCGGGGGTGGTGCCCAGGCAAGGTGAGCCAGCCGCCACCACACAACCACATGAAAGGGGTGGCAGGGCCTCTGCGGTGTCCAGCACAGCCTCCCTGGCTCCCTGTACGTTCTGGAGGGAGATATGGCAGCCACGTCGAGGAGGGATGGCACAGCAGGAAGGGCGGCCTTGCTCTAGCTCAGGGGTTCTCAGGTTGGGCTCCCAGGAGCCCTGGAGGTGGGTGGCCCGTGCATTGGTGGCAGGCGGCCGGGTAGAGGCTCCAAGCCCCGCCTCCAACTTGCATTAGAGAAGCTGTGACTTTCATCTGTTTCGTATAGTTGGGCTCACTGTAAGACTTTAGGAAAAAGGGAAGGGGGCCCTGTAAAGCTATTCTAATGCAATCCTCCAGTCCAGGTGAAAATGAATGGGAAGGGAAGTCTTCCATTAGCAGGTGAGAGTGGAGACACAGAAGGAACCCATGAGGACGGTCCTTTGTGTCAAGCTAGGTCACGGGCACTGCGTCCTCATACACAAGTTGGTCTTCGAGAACCTCACTCATGGAGGTCGGCTTCGGTGCTCTGCCTCAGTTTCCTCTCAAGAAACCCAACACCACAAACTAAGACCCCAAACAGGAGACCTGCCTTGCATGGTAGAACAGGACTGCTCTGAAGGATATTATGATCCCTTCATTCACAGGAACACCTATCCAAACTGTGTTTGTACGCCTCAAGGACCAGCACAGCTCTGCCAGAGGGGACCTGCAGGGACCTAAGTCCCGGAACTGCTGGCCCTTCTCTTCCTGCTGTGTCTCCCTGCAGGTGCACAGGCAGGTTTAGTGCTCCAGCTACAGGCTAGTAGACTTGCCTGGCCCGCAGACCTGGTGACAAGCAAGGCGCGCTCAGAAAGTAAAAGACACGATGTCAAAGAGGGCCCGGCCTGTTTGGCTGGCTTTGGTTGGCTCATTTTGCCAATGAATATGTTTCTAAGAGCAAGGAAACCGAGAAGGGGAAGCCGGGAGGCAAAAGTGAAGATATTCAATTAACTTGCCAAGTGAGGTATAGTTACTGGGGGAAGTCAGAAAAATCACATCTGTTTAAAAAAAAAACAAACAAAAAACCTCACAAGATGCTCAAATTATAGAATTTTTAAAATAAGGAGTATTCAGTCTAGTGTTTTCAGCATCTAAAGTCCTCTCTCTTCAGTGGCCTTTCTTCCGTTCGTCATCGCTAGAGAGAGGTTTTCGGTATATACAGTGTCTGTGAACACTGCTCAAGCACTAGACTCTGCAGGGGTTTTCACCCACGGGCATTGGCGCAGAAAGGCAAGCCCCTCAGAGACACATCTTGCTGGCCAGGGTCACCGGGACAGAGTCCTTCAGAGAAGGCCGGACAATTTCAGAAGCAGAAAGAGAGGGGAGCTGACGTCGTGTGTCCCTGTCTTTCAACTGCTCACACCTTCGCTGCTCTCCTCATTCAAATGTCTTTCTCAAAATCTCTATCTTGTAACCCTGAAGCCAAAAAAAAGAAAAACATAGTTTATTGCTTTCTTTGATAGCTCCAGTTCATTTCCATTTCCTTGCATAACTCCAAATATGACTCTGTCTTTAGACATCAGGGTTATGAGAGAAGGGGGCAGATCAGAGAGCTGAGGAAGACAAGACGAGTGACTGCACGTCACGGGCAAGGTAACTGCTGGTAAAAAATAAATAAAATAAAAATAATAAAAACACTCACAAAAAACATAATTGTTGGTAGAATTTTATTTTATTAATTTTTAAAAATCTTAACCTGAGGATTTTTTTTTTTTTTTTTTTTTTTTTTGCTTTAGAGAGGGGGGAGGAGAGAGAAAGAGAAAGAAAGAGGATGCGGGGAGGGGAGGGGAGAGAGAAATGTGCCCTGGCCAGGGATAAAACCCGCCATCTATGCATGTGCCCCAACAGGGAATCAAGCCGGCAACCTTTTGGTGTATGGGACAACAGTGCAACCAACCGAGCCATCCATCCAAGGCTGCGGGGAGAAATTTTAGAAGAGTTTCTTTATTATAAAATCAGATTTCCCCTTTGTTTCTTGGCTCATAAAATCGCAGGGTGTTCCCTTTGGAGGAGCCCAGAGAGGCCAGAGCACACACCCGCCTCTCCTTCCAGCAATGTGCCCAGCGCCTGGCTTTCCAGTCACACCTCAGTGACCTGGCAGCAGTGAGCTCTGCCCGATGGGAGCGCTGGTGCAGCCTGCCCACGTCCAAGGCCCGGCCACTTGTTCTGTTCCAGCTCTGTCCTCTGGCAGAACTTGGAGCGCTCTTGGTGGATGAAGAAATCCCAGGCAGCGTGGCCTATGCAGAGGAGAGCATGTGGCTGGGTCCGCCCAGCCAGCGAGCAGTGAACTTAGCCAATGGCAGTGGGCCAGCCACGCCCACCGGCCGGGACACGCCCCTTATTATAGCAGGCCCCGCCCTGCTCTCTGGCCTGAGCCCCAGGTGACACCAAGAGCAGGGACAGGGACGGAAAAGCAGTTTCAGGCCAGAGCTAAGGCTCGACAGAGGGAAGGATACCCAACCTGAATGAAGCGAGGATGGCAGGTGTGGGAGAGGCAAGGAGAGCGTCTAAATGCGGGAGCCCTTCCTGGGAAGATGAAACAGAGGCAGATTCTCTGGAGCGAGCGCTCACCCAGCCTGCGGGCCCCCTGCAGGGGGACAGCAGCGCGTCTTAGGCCTCAGCGAGGGCGTGGTTGGAGCATCTCCCCAAGAAGACGCACATGAAGGTCAGTGAGCCTTTGCGCCCAGGAGGTCTGACATTATCTTTAAAACTGGCCTCTGGAGTAGAACTGTGTGCTTCGTAAAAAACTGAACACCACTGACCGAAGACACGCGTGTTTTCCTGACAGGTGCACGCTCTGTGAAACAGGGGCTCTGGCCCCGATTTGAAGTAGACAACTGACATGAGGCGTAAGGAATCAAATCAGTCCATGAGGGGTGCTGTGACAGCCCGGTGACATGTCGTCTCCGTGGAGCTGGAGGTCAGGGTGGCTTCCTGTCCTGTGCAGTAGTCACTCACCCGGAACTGCTGAGCGGTCGCAGGGCCCTGGCCCCTCTGTGACGTGGGTAGCAAGGACGCGGCTGTTGGGTGAGCGTTTACCCAAATGCTGGCCGCCCTCCTGTGCCTTCCCTCCACTCTCTGACAAGAGAATGCCGACGTTTCTGGAACACGGGAGCCCTGCAACCCAGCTCCTGCCCTCAGTGTGTTCTCTCCAGAGAGAGGAGCACTGGAGAGACCCCACTGGCTTCGTGACACCATGGCTTTCCGACCCGTGCATCAAACACCCGCCACTGAATTTCACGAGAAGCGTCCTCAAGAATCAGCACGCCTGGCTTTCTCTCACCGACCTTTTTAAAGATCAAGGCAATATTTACCCATCCTCACCCAGCATCTGCTATTTTCCAGAATTTATCAAATTGCATGAATGCTGGCTTTGGGCTCCCAGTGACAAACTTTTTCAGGATCGGCCTGGAGTAGGACAGCCGCATTTAAAACTAAGCAACTTCTCTTTAATTTAGGAGTTGAGTTCATTCTTAACATTTATTGGATCCTTTCCAGTTTGAAGATTATGTTCTTGCAACTGAACTTCACAAACCTGTACACATTTATCAGTCTTCTTCCGTGTGCACAGAGTCCTGGGGAGTCACGGCAACGGACAAAGGAGATCCGTTCCAGGGGCCGTTTAAACTGGGAGGGGCCAGACAGCTACTGCCCTGGTAGGAACACGGAAAAGAGAACTTCAGTGCTGCGACTGGTTTTTGTTTGTTGCTGTTTTACTGCAACAGTGGCTGAAAAAGGCCTCGGCTGTTTGGGTGGCGGCTGTGGGTGGCTTCTGGGCGAGGGACGGCATCGCCGTGAGCCTTGGAGAGGGACCACGATCTTTACAGAGAGGCACACTGGGCAGTCCTGTGGGAGAAAACCAGAAATGCACGGACAGGAGGCGAGACTGCGGAAGCTGTGAACCCGGCAGCCTGAAGCATCACGTTCCCGCAAGCGGGTGTGGCGGGTGACGAGGCCCAGAGACAGGCCTGCGGCCACCCAGCCACAGAGGAGCCACAGTGCTGGCCGAGGGGCCTTTGTTCTGCAGGTACCGGAGACCCACACAGCGGGGCGAGCAGAGGAGCCACAGACTCAGACCCGCCTGTGTGAAGGCGACGGAATGGGGGAGGGGGAGACTGGTCTCTCAACCCTTCGCATAATCAGGGCACAGCGCTATTATCTGATCGATAAATGCCGTTCCACAGTTCACTTGTTCGGCACCGTTTATATTTCATAGGTCTCTCTGAGCCTAGACTGAAGCCCAAACACGTCTCCATGGCTACAAACCGCCGGGACCCGCCCTGATGGGCTGCTGTGTCTGTGCTCCCTCCACACTCACGTAAGGAGACTCTGGCCACAGCCACACACTTGCTTTTGCCATGGATCTGTCCACAAATTGAAATAATGGTGTTTGTGTTTGTTCAAGTTTATGCCACAAGAATCGAAGTGGCACGAACACCACCACAGCCTTATCCCGGTGTCCCTCGCCACCCCGCCGGTCCCAGGTCTCTGGCACACAGCAGGTGCTCGGTAAGGTTTATGGACTGAGGAATTGTAAGGTGTGAGTCATCCTTGACCTCTGCCACTCCTGAAAGCCAGGGCGCAGTCAGTCCTCCCGCCGAGGGGGTGTGGGTTACGTTTCCCTGATCCACACCCACCTCTATTCAGACGCAGGCTCCCCGCTGCTCACGCTTGACTCCACAGCAGCCCCAGCGCGGCTCCCAGCCTCGGCCTTGCCCGCCCTCCCATCATCCTCTGCTGCACTGCCACAGGGGCTCCGCCCAGAGATGCACACGCCCAGCCTCCCTGAGGAGCCTGTAACAGCACCTCCCCGCCCGGGACAACACCTAGATGGCAGCCCTGTCCTTCTGGGCCCCAACCCCTGCAGGTACACATGACAGTCCCAGCAAACTGCCTGTGGTCCCTCTGCGAAGCAAGTTAGAGCTGGCGATGGTTGGTGAGAACCTCATCACGGCGGGGCCGGGAGCGCCTTCGGATCCTCCGGCAGGGAGTGCAGAACAATGGCCGCCCTTTCAGAAATGTTTTCAGAGGCGACATAAGGAAGGGGCCCTTTTTGGAGGTCCGCAGCGTAGCCCACACTGGGAAGCACGGGGATCTCAGTGGTGGAATGCGCCACAGAGATGGGAGAGTTCAAGGTGAAAAGAAGAAGAAGCAGTTCATGCGTCTGCAGGAGGTGGGGTGGAAGATGGCCACGGGGAAGCACGGCTGTTTTGTTATTCTTACCGAGAGCTCGGTGTTCTGAAATCGCCACAAGTTCAGATCCATTCACGCAGTGGCCATGAATGTTCCCCACCCCCTAACCAGGCTGCCTCTGATGACATTCCGTACAAAACGGTGGGAAGTTCCAAGAAGCAAGAGGACAAAGAAAGGAGGACATACAGTGTAGGTTTAAAACGCACTGGTTTTACACTAAAGACGCGCCCTTCGACAACGATTTCCCGTTGACTCCGAAGTATGAGTGGGGGCTCCATCTCCCCACAGATGGGTGTCCTATGAGATGCGACACGAGCGCCCTAAGCTGACCCTTAGCTCCCTTAGCCCTAAGAGCAGACAAAGACATCCACCATCATGGGTTTGTTGCCAGGATTTAATTCTTGCCACAGCAGAAGCCTTGAGTAAGTGCGAACTAGTATTACTGGGGCCAGGGCAGTGCCTCTCTAACTGATGGGACTGTGTCCTGGAGACAAGTGGAGTGTATGGCGATGGACTAACGGGTGTGAGTGGGTGGCCAGAGGGTGGAGACAGTCTCAGCTCATTTATCCATTGGACAAATGCTTATCGGGGCTTCAGGCGTGGATCCCGCAGGGGTCCAAGGAGATGTGGGGACGGGGCCTCAGGGCTCATGGTCAAACCGAGGCTCGTGGGATCCTGGTCTTTAAAGCCATCTTCTTTCTCGCTCTTGGAGATTTTGTTCAAGTTCCAGAAATTATTCCCACTTATACCGTGTGCTCCTCCAATGTATTCTATTGATTTATTTGATGATATGGATGTTTTAGGCATTATTATTCCTCCTGCTGTTTGCCTGAGACGGACTTTCTGTCTCGCGAGAAACCAAATCTCAAACACACAGCTTTCTGTGTACAAGCAGCCTTCTTCATTTCTTAAAAGAAGATACTTAAAACTGCATACAAGACCATCCTTTTAAGTAACCAGTAACAGACAAGTGTTCTGTTCCTCTAAAGCTGGTGTTGCTGGAAGAAATACCTTATTAACTTCCTTTAGTTTCCCTCAAAGAGTCATTATTTACAGGGAAAATCTGAACACATGGACTTTAGAAAACTCCCTCTTCTTCACTGATCTAACGGCATTTGGACAGGTTACTAAAGCAAAAAACAGTCCTGCAGTAAAGTTTCACGAGGGCTTTCCTCTGGGCCCCAAATACATCCTTGCTGACAATGAGAAATCAAACTTCTACCACCCAAACCTGAAATCCCAACCAAGGGCGCATGGATGTGAGGACAGAGCTTGTCACAGATCAAGTGTCTCACTAAGTACACAGAGGAAGACAGATAAAATGCAGACTTAGAAAACCCGTTCGAAGAGGCCAGATCCTGAGAAGGTAGGCTCAGTAGGGGCCGCCAGACCCCCTGGAACTGGGGGCGGAGGGAACAGTTGCGGAGGACAGGAGCCCAGCAGAGGCTGAGGCAGGGCTGGGGTCTGGGGCAGCCAAGGAGCCCTGAGGGGAGGGGCCGGGACATAGGAGAAGACACGTGATGGCCAAATGGACTAAAGGACATTGGTTCTGCCTCCATGCATGTGCTGAATGCGCTATAGGGGGAAGAGGTTAAAAAGCAGCTGTAAAAATGGCTTCCAAAAACAGAGCAGAATTTTCCACCATTTTATCCCAGAAATACAGAAATGAGACTTTAGGATCCGTTTTGGAGTGGCCCTGGGCTGCGTCCCAGCTCCAGGCCGGTTGGGGCCTCGTGGGAGGTGTCCCCATGAGTCAGGGGAAGCGTAGCCCAACTGAGTCTCAGCAAGGCCGTAGGCCACCCCCACCCGCCGCCAGCTCCGGTCCCCAGATGCGAGGGGAATGTGGCCTGGAGCCTCCACAAGTTTCTGTACGCAATCAAAATCCGGTGCGTCCAACAGTGGGGCCAGGCACCAGGACAGACGACAGGGATGGGACCACACCTGCCCAGACACTGCCATTTAATGATTAATTGTTCAAGGCAACAGATGGCAGGATGGGGAATCTCACCAGGGGGCTGACACAAGAAAGAACCAAAGTAACATTCTAGAAATGAAAACTATGGCCACTGAAATTAAGACCTGAACAGGTGGCTGTGACAGAGAGCTGGACCCAGACAAGCAGGGACTTGGCAGGCTGCAAGCAGGTGGGCTGCGAGGCTTTTGGTGACTGCAGCCTGGACAGCGAAGGGACGGAAAGACTGGAGCCTAAGGGACAGCGAGGACACAGAAATGCCGCACACTCTAAAGTGAAAGAGGGAGAGAATGGCGCAGAAGCAACATGTTCAGAACTATGGCCAGTGTTTTTCAAAACCCAATGAAGGGTATCAAACCGTAGATGCAAACACCGCTGTGACCGTCATGCAGGATAAATGCCAAGAAAACAAAACTGAGGGAGGCACGTGGCGCCGTGGCCTTCACTTCCTTTGGAATCTCCTGATCTTAGACGGCCTCAGGGAAGTCGTACAAAGCAAAGGACGTCCTCTGGTAGCCACAGATTTTGTGGGAATGGAACTGACCCTCCTCCCTCCTGCCTCCCATGATTCCACACGGTCCCCTCATTTCATCTCTCACAACTGCGGCCAAAGGTGAGAAGAGCAGGGATGAAGTTCACGGCGGTCACTGCCAGTGTCCCAGGCCCACAAGTCCCCACCGGGCCCTCCTGGCTGTGTGTCATCTAACAAGTTTTATATTGTTAGGCTACAGTGGCACATATGCTGGTGATGTGACCCTGTCCCCGTGACCTAGACAGCCACCCCCTTAATCTGCACGTAACACTCAGTCACAAACAGCAGTTACGGTCACGGCATGTTGACTCTGTCGCGCCAGGTCTTGGATTTCCTTACATGAACTAGGACCAGGTCTTTTAGAAACAAAGGAAGAGAAGCCAGTCTGAAAAGGCTACACGCTGCAGGGTTCCAACTATGTGACTTTCTGGAAAAGGCAAAAGGATGGAGACAGTGGAAAGATCAGTGGCCGCCAGGGCTTGGGCAAGGCACAGAGGATTTTTAGGGCAGTGAAAATACTCTGTATGATACAACAATGGCAGATGCATGTCACTATACGTTTATAACTCCCACAGAATGTACACCAAAATAAACTCTGAAGCAAACTATGGAATTCGGTTAATAACTACATATCAGTATTCATCCATCAATTGTAACAAATGCACCACACTAGCGCAAGATGTTAAAAATAGGAAGGGTGTGTGTGTGTGTGTGTGTGTGTGTGTGTGTGTGTGTGTAGAGGTATGTGGGAGCTATATTTGTCTCCAATTTTTCTGTAAATTTAAATTATACTACATGAAATAAGTGATACAGAGAAAAACAATTACTGTGTAATCTCATCTATGTGTGGAATCTGCTAAAACTGAAATCATAGAAACAGAATAGAATGGTGGTTGCCAGGAATGGGGTGCGGACAGGTGGGCAGGTGTTGGTCAAAGGGTTCAACCTTCCGGCATTAAGAATAATAAATTCTGGGGGTCTAATGTACAGCATTAGGCCCTGGCCAGGTTAGAGCATCGTCTCAATACACCAACGTTGCAGGTTTTATCTCTGATCAGGGCACATACAAGAATCACCCAATGAATGCATCAATAAGTGGAATAACAAATCAATGTCCCTCTCTCTCTTTCTCTTGCCCTCTCTCAAATCGATAAATAAAAATTAAAATAAAAAGATTCTTCTCGACCCAAGTGAATCATTTCCGATGTCTTTGATAACTGAAAAAGGTATAAAAAACTCTAGGAGTGAGGAATAGGGATCTCGGGTGGTGGAGGAGTGGAGGCTACGCTAACCTCCTCCCAGGACCAATCTGGAATTAGAACTAAATTGCAGAGAAAAGAGAAATCATCCAGAATAACCAACTGAACACTAGCTGGAGAGAAGCCTTATAACCACGGACAGACACAAGAAACTACTTCACCACCACAAGACCGGTAGGGAGTGCAGAGGAGACACGAGAGGGTTCACTGGGCTCCCACAGGCAGCAGCTGAGCTACCAGGGGGATATTTCAGCAGCCAAGGGTATCCCCCTGAGAAGTGTGGGGTCTAAACCCAAGCTGGGCTCCCCAGTCTATAGCACCAGAGCCAGAAGGGAACCCAGATAACATCCAGTGTGAAAAGTAGCAGGGTTTCTGACTGCCAGAGAGAGATGGTTGGAGGCACAGAGAGCCTCTTAAAGGGCCAACACACAGTATTTCATTTGCATCCTCTTACCCTGGGCTCTGGCAGAGGGAGGGCAGAGAGGACTGGAGATGCCTGAAGAGAGTCTGGGGCTGGTGGCTCTGGGGAGAGAACTGAGGGAACAGCTGCCAGTATCCCTGTGCTGAGTCATTCCCGATGTTGCAGGAGCCATCTCTCTCAGGTAGAACACTCCTCTCTCAATGGCATCAGGCTGAAGAGAAGCGAGAGCCCCACCCACAGGAACTACGCTGCCCCACCTGGTGGTGCTGAAGCCTGACTGCTGATTACAGCTTGATTACATTACTGACTGATCGGTTTTAGTGATTGATTAGCTTAACATCTAAGGTGGAAAATACAAAGCAGCAGCCAGAATGGGAAGACAAAGAAACAGACCCCAAATGAAAAAAATAAGAGAATTCTCCAGAAGAATTAGATGAAATGGAAGTAAGCAGTTTATCACATAGAGAGTTTACAGTAATGATTATAAGGATACTCAACAGCATGAAAAAAGACAGAAACCATTCTGAAAAAGGACCAGTCAGAAATAAAGGATGCAATATCTGAGATAAATAATATACTGGAAGGAACAAAGAGTAGGTTAGATACAGCAGGGGATCAAATCAGTGTTTTGGAAGATGAGGCAGAAAAAAACACTCGGGCAGTACAGCAAAAGGAAAAAGGAATTTTTTTTTAAATGAAGAGAGCTTAAGAAACATTTTGGACAAGATAAAGCGTAACAACATCAGCATCATGGGAATACCAGAAGGAGAAGAGAGTGAACAAGGGATTGAGAACCTATTTGAAAAAACAATAACTGAAAACTTCCCTAATCTGGTGAAGTAAAAAGTCACACAAGTCCAGGAAGCTCAGAGAGTCCCAAACAAGTTGGACCCAAAGAGGTCTACACTGAGACACATCAAAATTAAAAATGACAAGGTTTAGAGATAAGGAGAGACTCCTAACCGCTGCAAGAGAAAAGCAAGTAGTTGCCTATAAGGGAGCACCAATTAGACTAGCATCTGATTTCTCAACAGAAACATTTCAGGCCAGAAGGGAGTGGCATGAAATATTCAAGGTGATGAAAAGCAAGGACCTACAATCAAGACTACTTTATCCAGCAAGGCTATCATTTAAAAGTGAAGGAGAAATAGCAGCTTCCCAGACAAGAAAAAGCTAAAGGAGTTTGTTAACTCCAAACCAGTACTACAACAAATGTTAAAAGGTTTGCTTTAAGAAGAATAAGAAAAAGAAAAAAAAAGAGAGAATAAGGAAAAAAACAGACGAAAACAGTGTAACAAAATGGCACTACATATGCATCTATCAATAATCACCTTAAACGTAAGTGGCTTAAGTAGTCCAACCAAAAGACAGAGGGTAGTTGAATGGAAAAGAAAATAAGACCCACATATATGCCGCCTCCAAGAGATCTATCTCAGATGGAAAGATGCATACAGACTAAAATTAAAGGGCTGGAAAAAGATATTTCATGAAAATGGGAAAGAAAAAAAAAGAAGCTGGGGTAAGAGTACTTATAGCCAAAAAAATAGACTCTAAAACACAGGCCTTAGTAAGAGACAAAGAAGGACACTACATAAAGATAAAGGGAACAATCCAACAAGAGGCTATAACCCTAGTAAACACTTATACACCCAACATCGGAGCACCTAAGTATGTAAAGCAAATGTTGATGGACATAAAGGTGGAGAGTGACAGTAAGACAGTCATAGTTGGGGATTTTAAACCCCATTGACTTCAATGGATCAATCTTCCAGGCAGAAAACCAACAAGGAGAAAGCACCCTTAGATGACACACTAGATCAAATGGATTTAATTGATCTCTTCAAAGCATTTCACCCCAAAGCAACAGAATATACATATTTTCCAAGGGCCCAATGGAACGTTTTCTAGGATAAACCACATGTTAGGATACCAAAAAAGTCTCAGTAAATTTAAGAAGATTGAAATCACATCAAGCATCTTCTCGGACCACAATGCTATTAATCTAGAGATGAATCACAAGAAGAACACTGGAAAGCATGCAAGACATGGAAACTAAATAGCATGATATTAAACAATGAATGGGTTAACAATGAGATCAAGGAAGAAATCAAAAGATACCTTGAAACAAATGAAAATGAGGACACGACAACCCAAAATCTACGGGACACTGGGAAAGCAAACCTAAGAGGGAAATTCATAGCATTACAGACCTATCTCATAAGACAAGAAAAAACTCAAATAAATAATCTAACTTCACACTAAAAGAACTTGAAAAGGAACATCAAAGCCCAAAGTGAGTAGAAGGAAGGATATAATAAAGATCAGAGCAGAAATAAATGAAATGAAGTCTAAAAAAATGATACAGAAGATCAATGAAACCAAGAGTGGGTTCTTTGAAAATATAAACAATACTAACAAACCTTTAACCAGGCTCATCAAGAAAAAAAGAGAAAGGACCCAAATAAATAAAATCAGAAATGAAAGAGTAAAAATAACTGACACCAAAGAAATACAAAGGATTATAAGAATATACTATGAATGACTACATGCCAACAAACTGGACAACCTGGATGAAATGGATAAATTCCTAAAAGCATACAATCTTCCAAAAATAAATAAGGAAGAATCAAGAGATTCTGAACAGACAGATTACACCTAATGAAATTGGAGCAGTAATAAAAAAACTTCCAACAAATAAAAGCTCTGGACCAGATGGCATCACAAGTGAATTTTACCAAACATTCCAAGAACTAACACCTCTCCTTCTTAAACTATTTCATAAAATTCATGAGGAGAGCAGGCTCCCAAATTCATTTTATGACACCAGCATTATCTTAATTCTAAAATCAGATAAAAACGCTACAAAGAAAGAAAATTATAGGTCAACAACCCTGATGAACATAGATGCTGAAATCCTCAATGACATATTAGCAAACCAAATACAGCAAAAAGATCATATGCCATGATCAAGTGGGATTTATTCCAGGAATGTAAGGTTGGTACAACATTCACAAATCAATAAATGTAATTCACCACATAAATAAAATGAAGGAGAAAAACCACATGATCATATCAATAGATGCAGAAAAATCTTTTGATAAATCCATTTATGATCACAACCCTTAGCAAAGTGGGATTAGAGGGAACATACCTAAACATCATAAAGACCATATATGATAACCCACTGCCAGCATCATACTCAATGGGCAAAAACTACAAGTGTTCCCCTTAAGACTGGAATAGCGCAGGGATGTCCACTGTCACCTCTCTTACTCAACACAACACTGGAAGTCCTAGCCACAGCAATCAGACAAGAAGAAATAAAAGGCATCCAAATTGGAAAGAAAGTAGTAAGGCTGTCTTTATTTGCAGATGACATGATACTGTATATAGATAACCTTAAAGATTCTACCAAGAAACTACTAGAACTGATAAATGAAGTCAACAAAGTGGCAGGATACAAAATTAATATCCATAAATTGGTTGCATTTTTATATGCCAATAACCAACTAACAGAAAGAGAAATTAAGAAAACAATCCCACTCACAATTGCTTCTAAAAACAATAAAATACCTAGGAATAAACCTGACCAAGTATGTAAAAGACCTGTACTCAGAAAATTATAAGACACTGAAGAAAGAAACTGAAGGAGATCCAAATACATGGAAGCACATACTGTGTTCATGCACAGGAAGAATTAACATCATCATAAGGTCCATACTACCCAAAGCAATCTTGTAATTCCTATCAAGATTCCAATGACGTATTTCACAGAACTAGAAGAAATATTTCAAAACTTGATATGGAACCACAAAAGGCCCTGCATAGCAATAGTGATCCTGAGAAAGAACAAAGTTGGAGGAATCATACTACCTGATATCCAACTATACTACAAGGCCATAGTAATCAAAACAGCATGGTGCTGGCATAAAAACGAACAGTAGACCAGTGGAACAGAATAGAGAGCCCAGAAATAAGCCCCTATATGCCTCTATGGTCAATTAATATTAAACAGAGGAAGCGAGCACATACAATGGGCTAAAGATATTTTGTTCAATAAATGGTGTTGGGGAAATCAGACAGATACACGCAGAAAATGAAACTAGACCACCTCCTTACACCACACACAAGGAAAAATTCAAAATGGATCAAAGACTTAAATGTTAGACCTAAAACCATAAAAATCATAGAGGAAAACACAGGCAGCAAAATCTCGGACATTGCTCATAGAAACTTTTTAGCAGATATATCTCCCCAGCCAAGGGAAACAAAAGAAAAAATAAACAAATGGGACTGCGTCAAAACTAAAAAGTTTTTGCCCAACAAAGGAAACCATTCGCAAATTAAAAAGACAACCCACAGAATGGGAGAACATATTTGCTCATACATCTGATAAGGGGCTAATAGCCAAAATTTATAAAATGCGTACACAACTCAACACCAAAAAAGCGGAAAACCCCAATTAAAAAATGGGCAAAAGACCTGAATAGACACTTCTCCAAAGAGGACATACAGATGGCCAACAGGCTTACCAAAAGATGCTCAACATCACTAGTCATCACAGAGATGCAAATTAAAACCACAATGAGATACCACTTCACACCTGTCAGAATGGCTGCCATCAGTAAATCAACAAATAAAAAGTACTGGTGAGGATGTGGAGAAAGGGGACCCCTTTTACATGGCTGGTGGGAATGCAGACTGGTACAGCCCCTGTGGAAAACAGTATATCGATATCTCAAAAAAAATAAAAATGGAACTGCCTTATGACCCAGCAATTCCACTTCTGCAAATATATCCGAAGGAACCCAAAGCACTAATTCAAAGGAACATAAGCACCCCTGTGTTCATTGCCGCGTTATTTACAATCACCAAGATATGGAAGCAGCCCAAGTGCCCATCAGTAGAAGAGTGGATGAAACAGTTGTGGGACATTTACGCAATGGAATTCTACTTGGTTGTAAAAAAAGAGAAAATTTTACCCTTTGCAGTAACATGGAAGGACCTGGACAGCATTATGCTGAGTGAAATAAGCCAGTCAGAGAAAGACAAATACCATAGGCTCTCACTCATATGTGAGAGCTAATGAACAAACCAAACTAACAAGGAAAATGGGGACAGGCTCATAAATGGAGAGCAGGTGACAGCTTCTTGGGGGGTGGGGAGTTGAGGGTGGAGGGATTGAGCAACAAGGAAAAAGGACTCAGGGACATGGACAACAGTGTGGTGGTCGCTGGGGGGAGGGAGATATAAGGGGACTAAATGGTAATGGAAAAAACATAATGGAAGTTAAATTAAAAACTCTAGGATAACAAGACAATGAAATAAACAACAGATTAAAGTGACACTTCATTTTCCTTCAGCAGGGAGAATGTCTGCAATTGAACAGTCAATGTTAATAATATCAAAGAAAGCAGCAGAAAAGTAGCAGAGAGGAAAAGAAGACAAAGAAATAATCGCTTCCTGTCTGTCGCTGGTCATCACATGACTATCTGGGGGGAGGAGGAGTCATAATTTTCTCAGACTGTTGCTTTACAATTGAAATTCCAACAAAAATTTACATCTGAGTCCTGCATTCATCTCTACATCATGCCCTTTCCCATGACAGACCCTTTCCTTGGATCGTGTCAGTCTCGCCCCTGTTTGTTCTTTATTATCCTGGCTGACTCAGTCCCCCATCCCCACTTACAGTCAGCTCTCTACCTTTAATTGCTTTTATTTTTCGTGAGATTCACTTTGCAGCACCGGCCTTCCTGTGAAACCGCGTCGCTTGGTTTCCCAGACCAGGTGGGTCTCTCCGATGCATTCTGCACCGCGAGGAGAAACCCTTGATCAGTCTGGCTTCCAGGCCAAGTGTTCGGAGCACAAAGGTTAGAAAACTCCTGCTTCCAGCAGCAGCTGCCCGGAGCGGATTTCCAGGGCGACGGAACTGCTCTGTAGATACTAATGGAGGAGACGTGCCTTCAAACACCCGTGCACGGCACCGCGTTCGCACCTACAGCCGAGCCCCAGCGCGCACTCTGGACTCCGGGTGGAGAGGGTGGGTCAGCGCGGATTCACTGGTGGTAACGAGGGGACCGTCTGGCGCCAGACGCTCATCACACGGGGAGCTGTGCACGGGTCAGGGGAAAGGGAATACGGAAATCCCTGTCCCTTCCTCTCAATTTTGCTGTGAACCTAAAACTGCTCTTTAACAGTCTTTAAAAAATAAAAACATAAACTCTGTGCCATGCAGGGGTTTTTTCTTCTTTAAATGGGAGGACAAGATCTTGCTGGATTTGAACTAACCTCATAAAAGCTGACCCGCACAGTTGGAAGCGGCCCATAGACCCCGCAAGTGCTGACATCCGTCCGGGGGCCGGCCTCAGGGTGGAGCCTGGGTCCCAGCAGGTCCAGGGTCTGCCCAGCTGCACCGGGACAGCACGTCAGTCCCGGGTTCCCCAGTCAGCTCCCATCCCTGTCATCCTGACTTTTACCAAGGACCTTCCCACACTGTCCCAACCCACAAATCCCTGCCATCTGTCCAGCTTCAGGTTGAAGAGGCCTCGTGGGAGAAATCCATTCCGGCTACTGCCGACATTCCCAAGGCGGGCGCGGGCTGTTGGCAGAACCCTGGTCACCCCGTGGTGACCGTCGTTTACTTAGCTTCCTCCCCTGCAGCCCATCATTTCCACGTAGAACTTTCTACCAGTTCCAACAGCAAAGCTGAACCCTGGGCCCCCAGTAGATCTCAAAGTTACAGGAGTTCATGAAAATCCCTAGCTATACAAAATCAAGCACCTGTTCCTAAAATGACTTTGTAGACACACACACACACACACACACACACACGTGCGTGCGAGTGCGCACATTTCTTTTTCAGCATTAGATATAAAGGTGTTCAATAAATTGTGTGGAAAACGGAACTCCAGAATAAGAAACAAAGAAAGTCAGACACAATTACTCCTTTTAGGCACTCAGCGGCATGGTCGCTTACTGGAGAAGGGGGTGTCACTTGGACAATAGGCATTTTGCAATCTGTGGCCCACAGCCATGTGACGCAAATGCATCATTCATTCACGCGTCTCTTGGCTGATGCTCAGTTTGTGGGGCACGTGGGGCATTTCTATAAGTGAGTCCCTCATAAATGTAATTTTGCCCCGACAGGAACCCTGCATGGAGCCTGGGCCACATGTGGCCCAGGACGGCTGTGAATGCACCCCAACACAAAATCATAAATGTACTTAAAACATGATGAGATTTTTTTTGTGATTACATGTCAGTATATTTAATGTGTGGCCCAACACAACTCTTCTTCCAGTGCAGCCCAGAGACGCCAAAAGACTGGACACCCCCAGATACAGTAACATCAGAGAAAACATGAACACTTTTAATATCTGACAATGAAAACAAATAATTGGCCACGAATTTTGCAGGTAGTATTTCCACCCACACAGAGCACAGCAATGGAAGGACAGCATGTATGTCGGAGTTTTGGCAGTTCGCACCCTCAGCCTCGCATGACCCCCAAACCCGGGCGCCAGGGGCAGACAGAAGGCCCCAGTGTGCAGGAGCTCGGGTCGCAAAGGCACCTGCCTGCCGGGGACGCAGCCCCAGGCCCCTGTCTACACAGACGTGTTCCAATACACCAGCGCTTCCCTAACGGCTAAGCACTCACGGTGGCGGGGGTGGGGGGGGGTTCGTCCACATTATAAACAGTTACTTCTGGGGCTCCCTGTGCTTAAAGGCCTGTGAAAATACACTACTTGGAGAAGTCGTATACTTAATCCCATAATTTCTCATGGTTGCGGGGGGTGGGGGTGGTGGGGTGTTGAGGGTGGGGCGGGGGCACGTGCTACTTATTTACCTACAGAGTTCAAACCACAGAGAGAGATACGAGCTGAGAAACATGAAAAGGCAGGGCTTTTGGATCTTGAAAAAATAAACTAAGACTCAAAGAGCTACCCCTTATATCCATGCCTAAGGTCAGTGAGGTCACAGATAACGGCGCCATTGCACATCATCTCCTCTGGAGGTCCACGCGCGGAGGTGTGGGTAAGGGCGGGGGTGAGGTGCTCTGCAGCCATTAGAGGGGCATCTCAGTGCCCTGGCCACAGGCTCCACCTTGACTTTCACCCTCACCAATGCTTCCACCACCAGCAAAGGCTACAGAGTCGGCAACCAGCTCAAGAAATCACCAACAGAAACCCACAACGAGAACATAAGCGAGAAGGGAATCGAAGTCTGTCGCATCAGAAAAAATCATTTCTTACCATGTTTATGGATGACACAGGACCAATGCTGTTAACATAGATGTCAACATCAATTACGGTCGGTTTTACTGTGGAGAAAAACACACGTGTGTTAATACTTTGTGCCCGAGAGACCGCGGGAAGCCCAAGTACCTCCGGGGTCTGCTGAAAAGGGTGGGCTTTTCTTAGGGACTTGCATTGCAGTTACCATTCAAACCTTGTCTGTCTTTTTTCTTTCTAGAGTTCTCCAAGGGTGCGAGATTCTTACTTGTACTTAACAAGTTCGAGGAGAGCAAGACACTTATTTGATAAATGGCTAAAAGGATATTCTGTGGCATTTGTTTGGCTGACTGTATGCCAAAGAAAACCTACAAACAAAAAATATGAGGCGCTACATGAGTAATTTAAAGTCAGCACTTTGCTATCCGATCAGGGTTGGCTCAAGGTATCTAGCCATCATGGGGCCACCTCCCTATCATTGCAAAGCAAAACAACTCAAAGCAAAGGTCGGGCGAGCAAACACAGCAAAGGAGAAGAAGAAATACTGAGTATCGTTATCACTGTAACTTAAAGGCACACACCCGTATCACAGACTTACAATCCTGTAACTCAGGAAAGAACAACACTTTAGTAAGTCAAGGAATTGCGGTTTCCACTTTGAGGGTATAACATTTGTATAAGGAGAAACTATAATATCTGACGTTGTGCATCAGAAGCGAATTGGGGTATTCGGCCGTAAGAAAAACCAGTTTCTCTTCCTTTGGCCGCGGTGGACGTCGGGCAACCAGTGATGCAACTGCTGAGAAGCAGGCGCCTGAGTCCTTCCCTCAGCACTTGGCAGCTGATAACGGGGAGGACAGCACTGACTCCGGAATATTCCTGCCCACGAAAACCAGGGACATGGCTCCCGAGCCTTCGCACATGAAGTGGGTTGTTTCTCTGAAAACAAGGATGATTAGATCTGCAATTATTCTGATGAGCTCCCTTTGGTTTCGCTAAATAACCATCATCTGCAGATGAACTTCTGAACCCTCCTCTTGGAGCCATGAGTGGCCCTTCTGAGCGCACAGCCTCTTGTTAAATTGCGCATCCAGAGGTCTGTAGCTGTGATCATGAACTGGGGCCAGCTACTCCACACCTGTCAGTGCAACCAAGCTGTGTTAGCTTCAAAGAGCTCTCAGCACTTCGGGAAATGCCCCAACAACTCTATGGACAGGGCATACAGTACTTAACGTTTCATAAAAGAACTGCTCACTTTAGACTGAGCTCTGCTAAGTACTGTAAACAGTAAGCAGTGCCTTTCCTCGATGTAACTGGATTCAGCAAGTGTTCTGTCTCCAAACACTGCACCGCCTTTGGTGGTGTCATACGAAAGCTGTGTTCAGTCGGTCAGTTGAGGGTCTACTTTGTGCAAGAGATTTTTCTGCTTGCTTTGTTATCAGGCTCTGAGTTTCCAGAGCTTTTAATCTCATGAAGTAAAAAGGACCCGCAGATACTAAGCCTTTAACACCTTGACGTGGGGAAGTGCCAAGTGAGCAGTAACTGCAAGGGGGCAAAAAAGGTTCTCAAGACCTAAAAGTTTGGAATAAACACACATGCATGTTCACACATGCACGTGCACTGAAAACTTGGGGGAAATGAACTGTTGTGTTGACCAAAAAGTCCATTTAGGGTTGCTTTTCTTTTTCCATAAAATAAAAGACACGTTTTTCATTTTCACCAGTAACTTTATTGATTTGGGTATTTTGAGTATGTTGGCTACTTCCTGCGTGCTATATAATGTTGATCGTTCTCAATTAATGTTAGATTGGATTGCTATCCACTTCAAGTGGTCCTGGTCTACCCGACCAATACGCACAACTACAGTTCCTGAAAACAGTGCTTTTGAGTTCTTGTATGTACTTGGACTTTCTGTTTTAAATGTGCACACGGTACTGTAAACTGTGACAGAAAGAGGAGTAATTTTAAAGTGTGCCCTGGAACCTAACGACAACTATGGGCATCCCCCAATAACCGAATGGGCAAAGAGCTGCTAAGGTTTCATCTCAGGCTACAGGACACGAAAAAGTTTTTACACAGCAAAGGAAATCATCAACAAAATTAAAAGACAACCCACTGAATGAGGGAACATATTCCCCAATAGATCTGATAAGCAGTTCATATCCAGAATTTGAAAAGAACTTATAAAACTCAACACCAAAAAAAAAACACACCCCAAACAATCCAATTTAAAAAATGGGCAAAGGACCCGAATAAGATGCTTCTCCAAGGAGGACATACAGATGGCCATAGACATACGAAAAGATGCTCAACTTCACTAATCATCAGAGATATGCAAATTAAAACCACAATGAGAATCACCTCACACCTGTCAGAATGGCTATCATCAAAAAATCAACAAACAAGTGCTGGTGAGGATGTGGAAAAGGGGGAGCCCTTTTATACTATCAGTGGGAACACAGATGGGGACAGCCACTGTGGAAAGCGGTATGGAGTTTCCTCAAAAATTAAAAATGGAACTGCCTTATGATTCAGCGATTCCACTTCTGAGAATTTATCCGAAGAAACCCAAAACACTCATTTGAAAGCACCCCTATGTTCACTGCAGTGTTATTTACAATCACAAGATCTGGAAGCTGCCCAAGTGCCCTTCAGTAGAAGAGTGGATGAAACAGCTGTGGGACATTTACACAATGGAATACTACTTGGCCATAAGAAAAATAAAAATAAAATTTTACCCTTTGCAACGGCATGGATGAACCAGGAAAATGTTATGCTCAGTAAAACAAGCCAGTCAGAGAAAGACAAATACCATCTAATTTCACTCATATGTGGAATCTAATGAACAAACTGAACTAACAAGCAAAATAGAGACAGACTCCTAGAGAGCAGATGACAGCTTGCAGAGGGGCGCCGGGGGGTGGAGGGATCAGCAAAAAATACAAAGAACTCACGGACACAGTCAACAGTGTGGGGATTGCAGGAGCAGGAGAGAGGAGGGAATAAGGAGGGTAAATGGTAACGGAAAAAATACAATAAAAATGATCTATTTTTAAAAAAATTCATCTGAGGCAAGAACACTCCCCAAAATAGGTATCTGTTACCATGAAAATTGCATTCGCTCCTTGGGAGAGAGGAAGAAAAGGATGGAGGCCCTGGGAGAGCAGTTGAAGCCATTCCTATTCACTCATGAACAGGCAAGGGATAGACGATGACAGACACACACGTTAGGACAGACGGGACACAGGGCTGGTGAGTGCTGACAGGGACAGAAGGCGCGCCGCGGGGAACGGTGCAGGGGATTACAGCTGTCCACGGAAGGCAATCCAAAGCGAGCTGCCCGACAGGCAGCAAGAGGGGCGAGGAACCGAGACCCCAGAGCACGCTGAGCAGGTGGGCTGAGCGAGGGGACACCGCCTGCCAGTGGGCTTGCCACCAGGCCGCCGAGGGGGGCTCTGCCGCCCCCCAGTGCTGTGATCTTGAAACGTTTCCCATCAGCTCTGGCTCCCTGTGTGTAAGAAAAGCCATGACAGAGCCTGATGCCTGGAGGCAGTTGACAGAGGTAGGCTGGACCGTTGTCAAGTAAACAGCAGGTGCTCAGTAAACCTTGTACTAAAGCCGCCGGGGCCCCGAAAGCTAGACACTGAAAAGAGTGCCCAAATCTTGCTCTAGTTGCCTTCCAAGTCATATTTATGCCTAAAAGTCACCCTGGCCACTTAAATTTCTGTTTTCTCATGACAGTCTAAATATACTAATAGAAATATTTAAACATGAACAACAATTAAAATAGGAACACCTGGCTGGTGCTGCTCAGTGGACTGAGTGCCAGGCTGGGAACCAAAGGGTCGCCGGTTCCGTTCCCAGTCAGGGCACATGTCTGGGTTGTTGGCCAGGGCCCCAGTAGGGGGCGCGCGAGAGGCAACCACGCATATATGTTTCTCTTGCTCTCTTCCTCCTTTCCCTTCTCCCTAAAAATAAATAAATATATTTAAAAAAAATTTTTTAAAAAGGAACAAATAACACTAACTGCTATGCTCTTCCCATAGCTGGGAACCTCCCTTCTAATGGTCCCTGCCTTTCAGGAAAAGGCGTGGGGGCTGGTCTGCTGTCAGCCCATCGGTTAACTGCCCCATTCCTTTACCTGAACTGAGGCCCACAGACGAGAGTGCCGTCAGTCATTATGAACGGTCCCGCGGCGGGCACTGTGCGTTCGATCAGTATGTGACAGCATGCGACAGCATTTCTGCTTGCACTATAAGGCGAGGACCAGAGACAGGACAAAGGAGGGACTGGACCAGGGCTCCGTGACCTCGCGGGGGCACAGCCCCGGGCTCCGTGCTCAGGCTTGCAGACACTGCACTTCGGTAATGAGCTGGGGAGGTTTCTGGAAACCACTACTTCCACAGAATATATCATCACCACCGCCGCCATCACCGCAAATAACCCTTCCAGGTCCCTCTTCTACACACGCCCTCCGTCCGCGGAGGCCCCTGTTCAGTCTGTCCGTACCATCTCGGTGGGGACGCGTTTTCAAATGCTTTTCTCAGCTTGGAAAATACGAGGTTATGGGGCTGGGGAGGCTGAAGAGATTTGGGTAAAAGTACACAGAATGGGCAAATTTGGTTACCACTGCCATTTTGCCAAAACCCGAGGTCCATGCAAAACTGTTTGACATAGCTCAGCACTGGCTCACGGACACAGGTGATGAAGTCACTGTCACGGGGTCTGGCCAAACAAAAGCTGAGGGAATCGCTGCCACCAGCCCCGCTCTGCAAGAAACGCAGGAGGGAGTCCAGGTGGAAGCGAAAGCGAAATCAACAGCAAAATGAAATCATGCAAAAATACACAACTCTCTGGTAAAGGTATTTAGACCAACCTAAATTCCCGTAGCAGAGTGATGTAGGTGCTTCAATCACTTCTAAATCTGGCAGAGGGTTTCAAGAACAAAAGCCTAAAATGTAATCCTGAATCTCTGTTAATGACATAAAATACTGAAAAAGTAATTTGTGTCATTAACAGCATAAATGGGGGTGGGGAGGCGACAGAGACATGAAGAAGTCGTGTTTTATATACAACTGGAATTAAGTTATCAGTACAACAATGGACTTTTTATAACTTTATGATGCTTTATGAAATTGCAGTGGCAACCACAAAGAAAACATATACAGAGAGGAAGATGACAAGGGAATCAAAAAATAAATGAAAACAAAAGAAAGCAGAGAGAGGAAAGGAGAAACAAAAAGGCTGTAAGCCATTCGAAAAAAATAATTACTAAAATGCCAGCAGTAAGGCCTTTCCTGTCAGTGTCAATAGTTACTTTAAATGTAAATTAGTTAAACGCCCCAGTTAAAGACATAGATTAGCTCAACGGATAAGCAAACAAGATCCGACTACATGTTACCTACCAGATTCACATTAGATCTAAGGACATACACACAAGCAAACCATGAAAGGAAAGTGTAGAAAGATAATTCCATTCAAACAGGAGCCTAAAGAAGGCAAGTGTGGCCATACAGATGATCAGACAAAAAAGACTTTAAAACAAAGAAGGTCACTGTATAATGATAACAAGACCAATTCACCAGAGACCTATAACAGTCATGAATATGCACACAGCTAACATCAGAGCTCGCAAAATATATTAAGCAAACATTGACAAGAGGGAAAAAGAGAGAGCAACACATTAATGCAGGAGACTTTAATAACCCACTTTCAATTCTGGACGGGACAGCCAGACCAAATGGCAACAGGAATCCGAGGATCTGAACAACACTATGGACCAAGTGCACCAAAAAGACAAAAACAAAACACTCCACCCAACGATCACGGGCTACACATTCTTCTCCAAGGTTGTGGAATGTTCTTCAACAGACTCCCTTGAGGCCACAAAACAAGTCTTAACAAATTTAAGATCGAAGTGATATATAAAAAGTAACTTCTCTGACTACAATGAAATGAAGCTAGAAATAAATACGAAAACAAAACGAAACAGGAAAATCCACAAATATGTGGGAATTGAATAACTCGTTCTTACCCATGGGTCAAAGAAAAAATTGTGGAAAAATTTTAGAATATTGGAAACAAGGAAAAGAAAACACAATGCCCCAAAATGTGCGTGGTGCAGGAAAAGAGGTGTGGGTGCAAAAGTTTATGGTAGCAAACACATTAAGAAAAAGAAAGATCACAAATTAATAACCTAACCTTACACCCCAAGGACCTAGAAAAAGAAGAAATTAAGCCAAATTAGCAGAAAGAACAAAATAATACTGATTATATCAGAGATAAACAAAATAGAGAACAGAAAAAATAGGCAAAAATCAACAAAAACAAGAGCTGGTTCTTCAAAAAGCTCAGTAGAATTAACAAACCCTTGGGCTAACTAAAAAAGAGAGAGAAGGCTCAATGAACTAAAATTATAAATGAAAGAAGGGCCATTACAACTGATGTTACACAAATAAAAACAATTATGAGACCAATATGAACGATCATATACCAACAAATCGGATATCCTACAATAATAAATGGATAAATTTGTATAAACATACAACCTACCAAGACTGAATAATGAACAAACAAAAATCTGAACAGACTTATAACTAGTTACAAGATTGAATCAGTGTAAAACCTCCTAACACAGAAGAACCCAAGGCCAGATGGTTTCATTGGTGATTTTTGTCAAATATTTAAAGAAGAATTAACAATAATCCTCTCAAAACTAATTGAGAGGATTAAACACTTCCAAACTCATTCTATGAGGTCAGCATCATCATTCTGACATGAAAGCCAGTCAAAGATACTACAAGAGAGGTACAGACCAATATCACTGATAAATTCTAATAAAAATCATTCCCAATAAAACACTAGCCAGAAGAACTCAATAGCAAACTGAAATTATTATACACCACGACCAAGGGGGAAATACTCCAGGAATGCAAACTGTTCAACATAGGAAAATCAATTACTATGTAACATTAAGAAAATTAAGAAAAAAAACACATGATAATCTCAACTGAGCCATAAAAAAGTACTTGACACAATTTAACATCCTTGCATGATTAAAAAAAAAATCCATGCACCAGCAACAGAGGGAAACTATGTGAACATAACAGGTCACATATGAAAAGCCCACAGCTAACCTTCACCCCACAGAAGGAAAGGAATTAAAGGCCCCCGAGGCTCGCTTCGGCAGCATGTGCACTAAAACTGGGACAATACAGAGGAGGGTTCATGTGGCCCCTGTGCAAGGATGATGCGCAAACTCGGGAAGCGCTCCATATTTCAATTTAAAAATGGGCAAAGGACTTGAATAGACACCTCTCCAGGGAGGACACACAGAGGGCCCAGAGACATATGAAAGGACACTCAATGTCACTAATCATCAGAGATGCAAATTAAAACCACAGTGAGATATCACCTCACACCAGTCAGAATGGTCGCCATCAATAAATCAACAAACATGTGCTGGGGAGGATGTGGAGAAAGGGGATGGCTTGTGCGTAGTTGCTGGGAATGCAGACTGGGGCAGCCACTGTGGAAAGCAGGATGATTTCCTCAAAAAATTAAAAATGGAACTGCCTTATGACCTGGTGATTCCATTTCTGGGAATATACCCTAAGAATCCTGAAACACCAATTCCAAAGACCTTATGCACCCCAATGTTCACAGCAGCGCTATTTACAATAGCCAAGTGCTAGAAACGGTCCAAGTGCCCATCAGTAGATGAGTGGATCACAAAACTGTAGTACATTTACACGATGGAATGTTGCGCAGCGGAAAGAAAGAAGGAGCTCCTGCCTCTCGCGACAGCGTGGATGGACCTGGAGAGCATTATGCTCAGTGAAATAAGCCAGGCGGTGAAAGACAAATACCATATGACTTCACTTATAACTGGAATTTAGTGAATGAAATAAACGAACGAGAAAAATAGTGCCACAGACATGGAAACATGGAACGGACTGACAGCTGCAGGAGGGGAGGAAGGTGGGGGGAAGGTGGAAGGAAGGGGAGGGGACTAGTCAAAGAACATGTAGGAGTGACTCATGGACAGAGGCAACAGAGAGGGGACTGACTGTGGGCTTGAGGGATGGGCTGGGCGGAGGGGGGTAAAAGGGGGAAAAAATTGGAACAACTGTAATAGATTAAACGGTATTTTTTTATTTTAAATAAGTAAATAAAAAGAAATTAAAGGCATCCAGATTACAAATGAAGGTTATTACACACAATCACTAATAAGCAAATTCATCAAAGCTGCAGGGTAAAAAAAAAAATCAATGAAAGTCAGTTCTGTTTCTATACACTAACAATAACAATCTGAAAAAGAAATTGAGTGAACATTTCCATTTACAATAGCATCCAAAAAAATAAAATACTTAGGAAGAAATTCATCCATGAGGCAGAGGACTTGTACACTATAAACTGCAAAACATTGCTGATGGAAATTAAAGGAGACAGCACTCAATGGATAGACATCTCATGTTCGCAGACTAGAAGAACTAATATTTTTAACACATCACAACAACCCAAAGTTATCTACGGGTTTAGCGCAAACCCTATCCAAATACCAATGGTGTTTTGGGCAGAAATAGAAAATGCCATCCTAAAGTTCACATGGGATCTCGAGGGACCTTGAAGAGCAAAACAATCTTTAAAAAGGGAAAAGAGTGAAGTTAGCGGTCCCACACTTCCCAGTTTCATAACACACTACAAAGCAACAGTAGCCAAGACATGTGGGAACTGATGGAGCAGAATAGAGAACCCAGAAATAAACCCTGTGTCTGTGGCCAAACAATTTTCAACAAGGGTGCCAAGAACCTCTAATGGGACAGAGACGGTCTTTTCAATAAATGATACTGAAAAACCTGGATATTTGCATGCACAAGAGTGAAACGAGGCCCCCTCACCTGACCGCATATAGAGAAATTAACTTAAAATGTATCAAATATCTTAACATGAGATGTAGAACTTTAAGACTCTGAGAAAACCCCTAAAACTATTGGGGAAAGTTTCATGACATTGGATTTGGCAATGATTCCTTGGATGGGATGTCAAATGCCCAGGCAAAAAATGGTAGAGAGAGACAAATGGGACTGCATCCAACTTAACAACTGCAGCGCATCCCAATAGCCAGAAGCGGAAATAACCTTAAATGCCCATCGGCTATGAGCAGGTCAATAAAGTGTGTTCTGTAGACAACGGAACATAACCTGGCCTTAGAGAAGAGGGAAATTCTGTCATATTCTAATGACGTGGATGAACCGTGGTGACATCATGTTAAGTTCAGCCAGACACAAAAGGACAAATACCCGTGATGCCACTAATATAAAGCTATTTAAAGCAGTGCAAAAGCCAGCTGTGAAATCCAAAGATTCTACTACCATCGATCAGGCCTAAATAGTACAAAATATTTTTTGCTGAATTATCTCACATTTCTTTCACTCTCAAAGCTACTTTGCACTTTTATTTTCTAGTATTGTAAATTAATGGCTTTCGTTAATGCTTAGCATTCACAGCCTCCTTTTTAAGAGTACATGAGTCGTTCCGTTCCGGCCTTCCCATTTATTCTCCATTCACTCAGCACACACTCAGTGGGTGGCCGCTGAGCTAGACGGCATTCTAGGAGCTGAGAGCAGACCATAATCAAGACGTAAAGCACCTCTTTTGACGGAGTTTACTTAAATCATAGTGGGTTAAACAGACGTGAAACAAGCAGCTATTTGATATTTCAATAGTGATGAGTACGATGAAGGGAATAAATCTAGGTACTGAGACAAAGTAAATTTGGTGCGGGGATGGGGGCTTACCCTGGATACAGTGGTTTACTGCCCCATTGCCACAGTGCCCTAGGTAGTGAAGATAGTCGTGAAGTCCCAGAAAAAAGACATATGAGGATGAAATAAAATTAAAGATAAAATAGTCAAGAGTTTTTCAAAACTGATGGAAGCTATCAAATCACAAGTCAAAGCTACTCATCAAAGGCCAACAACTATAAATATAAAGAAAACTATACTTGGGTATGTCATTATCAAACTGCTAGGTAGCAAGTAAAGGAAAAAAATACTAAGAGCAGCCAAATAAAGGTATATTACAGAAAGAAAGAACATGACGGCTGATAACATCACGAGAAATAATAGAGGCCAGAAAACAGCAGTGCAAGATCTTTTTTTTAAAGTACTGCGGGAAAAGGAAAACCTATGATTCCACACTGGAATAACATTCTTTGAGAATCAAGGAGAAATAGACGTATCTCCAGCCAGTCAAGCCCTGGGTCCGTCTGCAGCAGACCTGTGCTGTCAGAAATGTTCAAACAAGCTCTCCACGCAGTGACTGACTTGCAGCACGTGGAAGCGCGGGGCTGCGTGCGGGAAGACAGGGCACCAGCGAAGGCTGCCTGTGGGGTTATCGGGCGCTATTTAATTGAATTCAGTCCGAATTTGTTCTGGGCCCTACTATGACAAAATGTTATACCAAGGAGAAAACAAGTACAAATTAGATCGCCTGCCTTTGAGGCTCCTGCAGCGAGGTAACGAAAGTAAGATGTACATGTCCGATGAGAGAACAAAATTGAACGCAGTATGTTCTGTAAAAATTACACATGTATTGTAGAGTTTACTGGGGTTTGCAGGGAAAGCCCGGTGGACAAAGTGACCTTTGAGGTGAGTTCCATACAAATAGGAACAGGTTGCCCAGCTGGTCAAGATACAGGAGCAGCTGCACAGAAAGTGTAAATTAGCCCTGGCTGGTGGGGCTCAGTGGATTGAGTGCCGGCCTATGAACTAAAGCGTCGCTGGTTCGATTCCCAGTCGGGACACATGCCTGGGTTTCGGGCCAGGTCCCTAGTAGTGGGTGTGTGAGAGGCAATCACCCATTGGTGTTTCTCTCCCTCTCTCCCTCCCTCCCTGCCCCTCTCTCTAAAAATAAATAAATAAATAAAATCTTAAAAAAAAAAAAAAAGAAAGTGTTAATCACGAATCCCCACTGGGACACTTACTTAGCTCCTTTGTCTTTAACTGATATTTAGCACGCAGAAAACAAAGAAGGAGAAGTCACTTTGGAAGAGAGGCTGGTTGGGATCGAAAGTGTCATAAAAGTTTGTGGCCAGAATAAAATGTTTGGCTTTGACGATGAAGATTTCTACCAAGGAAGGGCTTGGTGTCACACTAACTGAATCCAGGTATTTCTGGCAACAGCCAAGGCTGTGAGCATGAAATGGAAACTGCCGGGTCAGTGGGGACCTATTTTAAAAGGTTCTGCGCGGGCAGAGTCCGGCAGGTCAGCTCTGCATCTCAAATGTGTATTTAAGTGACAAATGTGGATCTCAGTGGCAAAGCGGTCTAGGGGAGGGTGGGTAAAGCCACAGATGTTAATGTTACTATTAAATTAAAGATGATGGTCTAAAAAAGAGAACGAAGGATTCATTCGTCCTAAAGGGCCAGGAATCTGGGGGGTGGGAGGAGGAACGGAAGAGGGGAAGGTATTTCACGGAAGCAAAGGGAGACACAGGTTTCTGTAAAATACGTGTCAAGGTTTGACAGAATGCAGTGAAGAGAAAGAAGATTCTCGAAAAGCTAACAGAATTGAGGGGAGTTGATGCCGTGGTCAGAATTTAAATTAAGAGTAAGAATTTCATTGTCTAAGCAGCTCTGAGTTAGGCCAAGGACCAAATTCTGGGTCACTGGAATGGGAATCAGGGTGAGGATGAAGGTGCTTTAAAGCTAAGTTGGTCCTAATCCATGACAGCAAGGAGTTTGGGACACAGACGTGTTGTTAAAAAAAAGGGGTGGCAGAGATGAGAATGAAGAGGGTTAATGTGGAGGGAAGGGAAGTCACTGAGAGAGAGAAGGTAGAACGTGGGGCAGAAATTCAAGAGCGTGCAGCTTGCGAAACCTGGCTTCATCTAACTCGACTATTTCTGAAATCGAAACTGATGTCACCCTAGATCTCCCTTTGATTTAGGGGTGTCTGGGAATATTATTTTCAGCACAGTGAAGTCGCCGCAGTTTTTCTAGGCAAAAGGGCCGAGCAAAGTTAATATAATTCGAGAGTATCTAACTGTGATTGCCGAACGTATCCTTATGGCCTGGGCATTACATGATGAGAAATCTCTCAGGGCAATGCATTAACAGAGAGAGGACGAGGTTCCTTGGTAGGGGCGTGTGCGTGTGCGTGTGTGTGTGCAGGGGGTGGGGATGGATCTAAGTATGCAACATGCCAGCCTGGATATGCAAAGTATCAGACTAGCTATCCAACATGTCAGCTTAGATATCCAACCTATAGGCCTAGATATGCAACGTATCAGCCTAGATATGCAACGTACAGGCCCAGATATGCAATGTATAGGCCTAAATATACAACTTATCCGCCTAGATATGCAACATATAAGCCTAGATATGCAACGTATAGGCCCAGATACGCAACGTATCAGCCTAGGTATACAATGTATAGGCCAAGATATGCAATGTATCAGTGCAGGTGCGTGGTATATCACCCTAGATACGCAACATGTCACCATTGGTATACAACGTTAGGGTCAAGAGACACTGGTTGGAAAACATAGGACTCCACCCCCCCATCCCCTCCAAGGAATGCTTTACATCTTTGGAGAAGTGGCCAGTTCTGTGCTGGCGTGCGCATGTGATCCCAGGAGCACGGTCAGCGCTCCTTGCCTGCCATTCTACTCCAGCTCCAACTTCACGTTGTTTATGACGCGTTTGGAATGCTGGCTGTCCAGAGGCTCTGCTGGGAGGACGGTGACTGCATTAGCTGTCAGAGCAATACTAGCTAGCACTCATGGAGCATTTATAACACAATGACGGTTTTGGCAGGAAGCTGACTAGGTAAAGCCCTCAGCAAGCAAATACATGTGACAAGTTGAAGAACATCAGCAACAGTCCCCGCCTGTCTCACATTTCTTTCTTACCTGACTAGAGCGTTTCTGAGCTCTCCCGTTTACCTACAGAGTAGATATGTGTGCATGTATTTATTTACTGAAATCTAACATTTTTTTTTCAATCTTCATGTGTCAGGAGATAAAATACAAATACCTCGGCAGGGTTAGCACTTTCCAGAATACCAACACGGTAGAGGCAAACTGGGCCCAAAACAGAGGGAAACAGAGTGAAGACTCCCAAGACGAGCCTACCCTGCTCCAACATGAGTCTGTCATCCATACAGGCTGCTGTCAATCGTCGAGCTCTATAAATAAACTCAGGATTCTTCACGCCAAGCTCGGGGAGCCCCAGCAGCGTGCATCTGAGGGGCTTCTGCAGGTGCCCGAGGCAGCTGGAGAGGAAGCCGTGGACGAGAGGCTCAGAGCATGTTTCCCCTTCACTTCCTGCTTCTCCCTGCGGTCCTGCTGCCTCCTCCCCTAACTCACTTCTCTGGGACTATCCCTCACACCAGGGGGCTGAAGCTGTACTGGGAAAGGGAACAAACGCAGCGTTTTCCTCGGACCCAGTTTCTATCTAGATGCTGTTGAGAAGGCCCGGGGGAACCTGCCATCCCACCAGCTGAGCTTCACCCCCCATCGCTGATGCAGAAGCATCGGCTCTCAGGGACTCCGGAAAGCAAGCAAGCAGGCTGCGCAGCTGGTGCCATTTACGACCCGAAAGTTATCCCCTTTCCTTTCCTTCCAGCTTAATAAAAATCATGCATGCCTCTTTGCAAGGGGTTGGTAGGAAGTGGTGAGGAGAGATGTTAGAAGAAAAAAAAAAGAAAGAGCTGCCAGCACCCAGTGTTTAGACAAGCGATTTCAGAATTTAACAAGACAGCCAGATTAAGTCGTTTTATTTATGGAAGCCACAGCCACCTGCCAGCTCCTATCTGAGCAGAGTCCGGGCCACTGGACCCCAAATCCCACTCTCGACTGAATCTCAGTGATTATCACTCAGATGTTTACTATCCCATCTATACTTAGAACAATTATTCATTATAATTTTGGAATCAAAATTAAGGGCTTTTTGCCCTGGCTGGTGTGGCTCAAGTGGATTGAGCGCCAGCCTGGGAGCCAAGGGGTCGTGGGTTTGGTTCCCAGTCAGGGCACATGCCTGGGTTGTGGGCCAGGTCCCCAGTAGGGGGCACACAAGAGGCAACCACACATGGATGTTTCCCTCTCTCCCTCCCATCCCTCTGTCTACAAATAAATAAATAAAATCTTTAAAAAAAATAAGGGTTTTTGCACATTCTTTGAGTGATAAGAAATATTGACCTGAAAGTGTCACCCAAATATTCAGGATGTGAGACTGAAAAGGTTAGTCACTGTTTTTAGCCATTTGGGTTCACTGTGAACCTCTTAGAATAACAGAATAAGACACTAACTATCCAGTGACTACATTGTAATACATTCGACTAAGTCAATACTCAACACGGACTCTAGGTGGAAATTTTTTCTGTTACCTATTAAAATAATGTACCTCAAATAATTACTTAGCTGAATTACTTTTAAATGACCCCTCCCCTGGGGACACTGAGGCCAATTTCAATTCACCACAAGTGTCACATGTAACAGTACCAGTGACAGATACCATGACAGTTCACATTACTCGCTAGAGGGAGGGGAAGGCAGTGGATGAAATTTTACTGAAGAAAATTTTTCCATGATTTGATTTTGGAAAATCTATGTCTAGAGAAAGCCCAAAGCATTGGTTCACATAAGTCAATAACTAGTGAGGAGACCAAATATAGTTGTCTCCTTTCAGCATTTCTTTTGCTGATCAAGCTCAAGTCGTTGATAGAGAACTGAAAAGCACTGGTAACGCTGGAGATGGCCCCCATCTCCGGGGCCCTGCTGGCGGCGTACGTTCCAAGGCAACTCACGCCAGGCTCTCGTGCCTCGCTCATATAAAAGGTAGAAGTCCCACTGCCATGAGCAAGCCAAGGATGCCAGGGTTACCACCTCCACTGCCCCCCAACCCCCGGAGCTGGTACAGTGGGGGCATCACTCTGGGAGCAGTGAGCTGCTGTCCCAGTCCCTAGGACTCTTCAGGGGCACAGATTCGTCCCAGGAGGAAAGAAAGGCCATGAGCTGGAAGCAGCCCGCAGCTCCACATAAGGAGGGTGGCATCCCGTGGCACAGGGTGTGGAGAGCTCCGTGCCCAGGGCTGTGGTTAAAAACAGTGAAGATATCCGGAAAGCCATGAAGAGGGTATCTTAGCTTTGGGATCCTGGTGACAAAAAGCGAAACAGTGGAACCAGGTTCACTGAGGGACCCAGAAAAAGGGGGGTCTTCCTAAACCACAGTCAACCCTGGGTTCCCGAAATTCTGTGCCCAGGCACCGGGTTGTACCCGTCTGGGAGCAATCAGGGGGAGGCATGAGACGTACTGAAGACGCTCCTCAAGCCACAGACAGACACACCGACAAAGACTGACAGCCTCCCTAGCGCAAGGCTTCAGCACAACCACCGATCATGCACACTGACTGAACAAGAAACCACACCAACATAGGGGCATTTCCTAAGGAAATCAGGCCTTAAATAAAATCGCGGACTTCCTCGGAAGTCTGGAAGGCTGTGCGCGGTCAAGGATGCAGCATCTCAGAACGATCAGCGGGGAAATACCAGAGCTGCCAGGCCCTGACAGAACCAGGGTGAGATGTAAAATTCCCAAATTGTGATGACAGTCACCAAGTCACGCAGGTTTTCGTTGCTAAACAACATAACTAGCTAAGGTGACTCACGGACAACCATTGGGTAGTAAGTATATTACGCTGGCCCAGACCAAAAGCAACCTCTGGGTAGCTAGGCTAAAAAATGAATGTAAAAGCGGGGAAAAAAACTGCCCTGGCTTGTGTAGCTCAGTGGATTGAGAGTCAGCCTGTGATTCAAAGGGTTGCTGGTTCAATTCCCAGTCAGGGCACATGCCTGGGTTGCAGGCCAGGTCCCCAGACAGGGGGCACGTGAGAAGCAATCATACACTGATGTTTCTCTCCCTCTCTTTCTCCCCCCCTTCCCCTCTGTCTAAAAATAAAATAAATAAAATCTTTTTTAAAAAAAACTGAGCAGGGACACCAGAGGCAGCCTAGTCTGGGGAATACTGACTTCTCAGAGTTGTACAGGTAAGCCACTGAACAAATAAACAAAGACCCAGGCAGGCAAAACAACATCAATGCCCAAATGAGATATAGTAAGTATCCAGGGTTGCTGCAATATACTATCTAAAGTGTCAAGTTTTTTAAAAAGTTGCGCAACATGCCAATAAACAGAAAAGAGTCGCTCATGCCTGGAGGACAAAGCAGGCAACAGAAACCACGTCTCAGGGGTCCCAGATGTTGGACCTAAAAAAGACTTCAAAAGAGCTGTTATAAATTAAATATGTTCAAATAAGTCAAGAAAACCTATCTAAAGAATCAAAGAAAGTTGAGATAACAAAGTTTCATGGCAGAGAGAATATCAATGAAGAAAGAGAAATGGCAAAATACAGCAAAAAAATGGGAATTCCAAAATACAGCAAAAAAATGGGAATTCCAAAATAAAAAAGCATCATGACCAAAATGAAAAATTCACTCGAGAGGCTCAACAGTACTTTTGCACAGGTGGAAGGAAGGATAACCAAGCTTGAAGGTAAATTAATAAAGAGAATGGAATCTAAAGAACCAAAAGAAAAAGAATAAATAAATATTAACAGATGAAGGGAAATGAAGGAAAACAACAATATAAATACAATAGGGACATCAGAAGGAGAAGGGAAAAAGAAAGGGGTAGAAAATATATTCAAAGAAATAAAGTCTAAAATTTTCCCAAATTAGATGAAAAAACGTTGATTTACACCTCCAGGAAAGTTTAACTCCCTCCAAGTAAGATAAACACTAAGAAATCCACCTCCACATCCACACACGTCACAGTCAAAATGTTGAAACTCAAAGATAAAGAGAGACTCTCGAAGGCAGAAAAGAAAAAATAATTTATCACATGCAAGGAAAGCTCAATGAGAATATCAGCTGACTTCTCATGAGAATCAATGGAGGGCAAAAGAAAGTGGGATGTGACTTTCAAAGTGCTAAATATAATGAATTATCTTGCAAAATAAATCCACCATAAATCCACCAATAAATCCAAGGTGGAATATATATATATATTTATATATTCCAAGGTAAAAGCAAACTCAGAGAACTTATGACTAGCAGATCTCTTTATTCAGGCAGAAAGCAAGTGACCCTTGCCAGTAATTCAGATCTAAACAGCAGCAGCAGCAACAAAACTCTCATCAAAAGAATAATGTAAGTAATTAAGAGACAGAATGATTGCCTGTATCTTCTCCTTTCTTCTTAACTAATTAAAAAAGATACTGCAAAAAAACCCAGTATGTATATATTTGTATTGCTGGGCCCATAGCAAGTAATATATTTTAAAATAAAATATATGCAATATATGCTTATTTATCGACAAATATGGTTAATAAAATATACTTAACAATAACAAGAACCAGTGATATTTTTAACAATTAGGAACCCGAAGGTGATAAGAACGAACACAGCTGTATTGGAAGAGATAATGACCCCAGATGGCAACTCTCCCACAGGAAGAAATGATGAGGATCATGTAAACAAGGATAAATTACTGGGTCCCTAACACTATATATAGATGCAATATGTATAACAGCACAAAACGGGTGAGTAAATGGAACTACTTGAGCAAATTTGTTTAAATCAAATTAAGTTGCTATGATCTAAGGTATATATTCTTTAGAGTAGCAAAGATTTTGATAAGATGTGTATTGTGAAAGGTCTGCAGACACTAAAAAATGTAAAAATATAATTAAAAGTGCTTTACTCCACGCAACAATGTGAACATGGGTATTTATAACAGCTTCACTCATAACTGCCAACACGAGAGGCAGCCAAGACGCCCTTCAGCAGGCGAATGGATAAACAAACTGCGGTCCGTCCAGGCAATGGAATATTATTAAGTGCGAAAAATAAATGCACTATCGAGCCCGGAAAAGACACAGGGACTCAAATACGTATCACTAAGCGAAGGAAGCCAATCTGAAAAGGCTGCAGACGACCTGGTTCCAACTCTATGACACTGTGGAAAAGGCCAAGCTATGGGCATGGCATGAAGATCAGCTGTGGGGAAGGGAGACGAGCAGCGGGGCACAGAGGGCTTTAGGGCAGTGAAGCTGCTCCGTATGACACTACAATGGCGGATAAAGTCGCTATGGATTTGTTCGAACCCACAGAATGGGTAACGCCGTGAGAGAACCCTAGCGTAAACTGCAGACTCTGGGTGATTACAATGTGTCAATTTACACTGAGCCGTGCAAAAATGGACCATTCTTGGGGTGACATGAATAAAGGGGGAGACTAGGACTGCATGGGAACAGAGGGTGTATGGTAAATCACTGTACCTTCCTCTCGATTTTGTGGTAAGCATAAAATTGCTTTATAGAAAAGCCTTTAAAACCAGGGTAATGAAACTGGTTTACTGGAAAATATGCACTTAATACAAACGAAAACAATAAACAGAGAAACAAAGAAGATTTGCGGCATAGTCAACAAACATGTCAAATGTAAAACCACATTGATAACAACATTAAATGTAAACATTAAACAACACAATCAAATGGCAGAGGTTATCCAAGTGGATGTAAAAACAAGAGCTGACACAATGTTGTGTTCTGGAGACCAGTGGTAAATTCAAAGACACAAACAGTTTGAAACAGCAAAGATGGAAAAAGGCACCTCATGTAAACCACAACCATAAGAGAACTGAAACAGCTATACTAATAGTAGGTAAAATATGGTTTAAATTTTAAAATGCTGCTAAATATAAAGGGGAATATTGATTTCCTAATGATAATGGGTCAGTACGGGGTGGTGGGGGGCGGGCAAAAGCAGGTTCACAGTTGTTCGTATGGAAAAAGACATGCAGGGTATGATTATAACAACAGCTTTATTAACTCAGAAGAATGGCCCTTACAACTGTAAACCTAGCTTGGCCCACGCCTGTATATTGTCAAATGCAATCATCATAAATATTTATACACCTAAAAATAGCCCAAAATTATATAAAGAAAAAACTGGTATAATTGAAGGAAGAAATGGATAATTCAATACTTGGACACTTCAATTTTCTGCTTCCATTAACAGAAAGAATAACTAGGCAGATCAAAGGGGAAAGAGAGGATATGAACAACACTAAAAAAAAACCAAAAAAGAAACTAGACTTAACAGACTTCTATAAACATCTCAACCAGCAATAGCAGAATACAATTTTTTCTTAAGTGTATACAGAACATTCTAGAGGATGGAGCACATTCCAGGGCCCCAAACAAGCCTTGAGAAATGTAAAAACATTGAAATCATATAAAATGTGTTCTCCAACCACAGTGGAATCATATTAGAAGTCAAAAACAGAAGGAAATTTGGTAAATGTACAAATATATGTAAAATAAATAACACCAATGTGTCAAAAAATAAATCACTCATGCCCTAGCTGGGTTGCTCAGTTGGCTGGAGCATCGTCCCACACACCAAAAGGCTGTGGGTTCGATCCCCAGTCGGGGCATGTATGGGAGGCAACTGATCTGTTTCTCTCACACATCATGTTTCTCTCCCTCTCTCACTTTTTCCCTCCCTTCCTCTCTCTCCAAAATATCAATAAACATATCCCTAGGTGAGTATTTAAAAATAACAGAAAGAAAGAAATCACCCAGTAAATCACTCCAACATATATGTATATCTATGAGAAATGAAAATATATGTTCACACAAACTACACACATATGCATAGCAGCATTACTCAGAATAGCTAAAAGTGAAAACAAATGCCTTACTGAATTTTGTTACTATTAACTGATGAAAGAATAAACAAAATATGATATAGCCATAAAGGAAAAAACCAAAATATGATATAGCCATACAGTAGAATATTATTCAGCAATGAAAAGAATGAATACATACTGATACATACTATCACACAAATGAACTTTAAAAACATTATGCTAGCCCCAGTTGGTGTAGCTCAGTGGATTAAGCGTTGGCCTGTGAACCAAGGGGACATCGGTTCGATTCCCAGTCAGGGCACATTGCCTGGGTTGTGGGCCAGGTTCCCAGTAGGGGGCACGTGAGAGGCAACCACATCAATGTTTCTCTCCCTCTCTTTCTCCCTCCCTTCCCCTCTGTCTAAAAATAAAATAAATAAAATCTTTTAAAAAAATTATGCTATATAAGTCGGTCACAGAAGTCCACATATTCTATGATTCCATTTATAAGCAATGTCTAGAAGAGACAAATTAATAGAAATATAAATTAGATAAGTGGTGGCCTACAGCTCAAAGGGGGAAGGTGGGAACAATGGTGAGTGAATAATGCGCACTTGTCTCCTTTCTGAAGTGATGAAAATGTTCTAAACATAAGCCATAGCTGCGTGACTTTGTGAACTTCCAAAAACCATTTAATTGTACAGTTTAACTAGATGAAATTTGTGGTACATGAATTATATCTCAATAAACATGTTTTAAGAAGGGAATAAAATAAAACTATTTTCAGGCAAACACTGAAAAAAATCATCGCTGACAGAGTCCTATTAAACAAAACATTAGAGGAAGTCTTGTAAGTAGAAGGAAAATGATACAAGATAACAATACGGATCTACACAAAGGAAGAAAGAGCAGAATGGGAATGACGTGGGTGAATGGGTATACTCTCATAATGTAATCATTTTCAGAGATAATTGTCTATTAAACAAAAATAATAACAATATATTGTGGCATTTATAACATATCTTTATGTGAAATAAATTACTATAAAAGCATAAAGTCTGGGAGGAAAAAGATAGAACTATATCATTGCAATGTTTTTATACTATGTGTGAAGTGGTATAACATCACATGGAAGTAGGTGGTGGTAGGTTAAATCTTTAATACGACCACTAGAAAAGCAAAATAAATGGTTACAGCTAGTAAGAAAACAAAGAAAATAAAATGGAACCATAAAAAAGAGAGGAAAAGGAACAGCAAAGAGACAGGATCTATAGAAGACAAATAAAAAGATGACAGATAAATCTAATCACATCAATAATCACATTAAATGTAAGTGTTCTAAAGATTCCAATTAAAATACAGAGACTGTTAGACTGGATTTTAAAAGCAAGACCCATCTACATAGTGTCTATAAGAAACACACTTCAAACATAGTGACAAATGGTTAAAATTAAAGACTGGAAAGACCTGTACATATTAACACTAGTCAAAGTAAGCTAGAGTGTCTATTTTAACATCAGACAAAGTAGATTTCACATATGCATTTTACAAAGAAAAAATGTCAGTTAATCAAGAGGCCATCAAAGTCCTAAATGTGACCCCCCTAACAACAGTGCTTCAAAGTTCATGACTCAAACACTGATACAGTTGTACACAGAAACAGATCCATAGTTATTACCAGTGAGGTCAATACCCCACTCTCAATAATAGATATAGATTTTACAAATCAGCAAGTAGATTTTTTACAAAAGTATGAACCAACTACATGTAATTGGTCTTATAGAATACTCCACCTAACAATGGCAGAATATACATTCTTCTCAAGTGCACACTGATATAGACCATATTCTCTGCCATACAACAAATCTCAGTACGCTTAAAAGGATTCAAGGTGCAGAAAGTATGTTCTTTAGCCAAAATGCAATGAAATTAGAAATCAATAACAGAAAGCTATCTGGATTCATTCCAATATTTGGAAAATGAATACCACACATCTCAATGAACACCATACGTGTGTCAAGAAAGAAAGAAAAAAAGAAATAAGTAGGTATGTTTTTTTACTAAATGTAAATGAAACCAAAATATTGAAATCTGTGGGATGTCATCATGGCAGTTCTCAGGAGAAGTATGTAGTACCTAAGACTAAAGTCAGAAAAGGCCTCAAATCAGTGATTTAATCTTCCATATTAAGTAACTAAATATAGAACAAATAAAATCCCAAGTAAGCGAAAACATGGTAATAATACAGATCTAAGTGGAAATTAGTGAACCAGAAAATGGAAAAACAATTACTATTCTTGGGGTTGGGTCCTGATCTCAGTATTTTAAAGGGTTTTCCAGGTAACTCTGATGCAGAGCCAGATGTGTGAACCGCTGGGCAGATTTCCTTAAGAATCCCTTCCGACCATGCTATTCCACAAAACTACAATCTTTACATCTGCATTTTTTCCCGTCAAATGTAAATTAGCAGGGTAATAACCTAATCGGTATGGGCGCAGTAAGACTTTATAAAAAATCGGTAAGATATTTTGGATCAGGGTGTTAATTAGAGACAGAAGAAATGCCGACAGCTGAAAAGAAACCCCCGTATAAGACAAAGCCTTTGCCCTGGTGGAGCTGTCGGAGGCTGTCTCACGACTGAAGCCAACTGGGACAGCAGCTGAGACAGTGTGGGTCTGGGGATACAGTGGACTGAAGGCACCTGACACTTTCTGTCCACTGTCCTTGAGCTGGGTGTTACAGTCTGTCATTCTTATAATGACTGCACTTAACCCAGGGAGGCTGTTTCTGTCTCAGTGAATTTGCTGGTAACTGAGAGGAGAACCTGTTACTCGTGTCCAGACCTTTCCTTACACAAGTGCACTCTAATCCACATGAAGCTATTTTGCTCCGATCCCCCAGTAGTAATAAACAAATGTAAGAAACAAGTCATTTGTTAGCTCATGAACTGCACTGAATATTCAAATACGATCCAGTCATTTGATTTTATACCTGGGGACACCTGATCTGAGTTAGTTACCTAACTGCATACAAGAAAAAAAATAAAATATGTTTACATTGAAACCTGTACGTTCCCTACCAGGAAAAAAAAAATCAGCCAAGTAAGAAGTCTTTGTAATGCACCGAACTGCATACACAGGCTCTAACACAGACTTACCCTACACAGAGCTCTGCCTTAGGTGAGCGCTGTATATAAGGCAAGGTAACAAGTGCCCTCGTGAAATCCGCAGACCTAAGGTGTGTGAGAAAAGGATCACTGACCAAAATGGAGGCGGGGGGAGTTATCTGGGGATGGGTTACCTACCAACCTATATGGAGCTGAGGCTCTGGGTCTCAGTTCAGTGTCCTTGGGGTCCCTAACTAGCCTCTCAAGGAGATGACAGGTGTAATTGCTTCACAACATGTGCTCCCACCTTCCTTGTGCGTCGGAATTAACTTTGTGAGAGAATTAGTTAACGGAGTCTACAGTAATAGCTTTTATTTCAAGCACGGCAATTAAGGATGTCTGTTTCCTCTCCTCCTCCATCTGTTCTGAGAATGGAGTGAATACATTTGAATTATTTTCTGGATATGAAGTCCTTACGGCAACCTGGTTGTCTGCATAGTAGGCTGTGGTTTCTAGGTGGGGGCTACCGGGGTTAGTTAAATGTACAGTTGAGACTGTCATCCCATGTGCATTCAAGAACAAAAGGACAGTTTCACTTGAGCTAGTCTGAGCCCAGGGAAGACTGGACCCATCAGTGAGCTATGCTTTAGGGGACCCCAAAGTATCCCTCACTGTGCCTTTAACTCTCTCTTTCTCTAACCTACAAGCACCTATACTTCCACATCTGTACTTCACCCCCTCGGGTTAAAACCTGTCTGTCTTTCCCTGACTGGTATAGCTCAGCGGATTGGACATCACCTTGCAAACCAGACGACAGTAGGTTCGATTCCCATTCTGGGTACATGCCTGGGTTGCAGGCTAGGTCCCTGGTTGGGGGCGTGTGAAAGGCAGGATGGATGTTTCTCTCTCACATCGATGTTTCTCTCCCTCTCCTTCTCCCTCCCTTCCCCTCTCTCTAAAAATAAACAAATAAAATCTGTGAAAAAATAATAAAACCTGTGTGTCTTATTTTTTGTTAAAAAATGTGGAAACCATCAGGATGAGATTTATATTCTATTACGAATCATGATTTGGTCCCATACATTTGAGTCTTTTACAGTGCCCTTCAGGATTTCTAGATTTCCTCCAGGTCAGTGATCCAGCGTGAACTCCCAGGGCCCTGGGGAGGGCGTGGTTGCGTTCACACACCAGGAACCAGCTAAGAAACACCCGGGCCTTTCTCTGGTGTTCTCAGAAACATCACATCTGCCATGAACAGCCTTTCTGCGTTCATTTCATAGTTCTATGCAAACTCAGTTATGCTCACAGTTTCTCACTGAAAAATATTAAAGAGCAACATCATACAGCTTGCTTCAAAAATTATACTTTAGGACCCCACTTCTTATTTCTCTTAGTTGTTTTCATGTACATATCTGCAATAAAACTCTTGACCTACTTGGGGTCATATTCTCACGACTTGGTGACTTTCTTGTTCCCCTTCATCATGTGGAACGTGACCCTGGAATGGGCAGGAGGTCCTCCCAGAGGGGAGCCTGCCAGGGTCACTTCAGGGCTTCCGAGTCAGAGCCTGGCTGCCGCGTCCAGCGCTGGCCACCTGGAGAGAAGGAGGTCCGGGTGGCGTCTCCTCCAGTGCTCCAGTTCAGCGGGGCACGAGGGAGGAGGCCAGGGTCTGTGCTGTCTGCCTTGGTCACAGCAGCAGCAGCAGCAGCACAGCTCCCCTCTGCACCCCGGCAACCAGCTTCCTCTTATACCAGATGCTCATCATCGCGCTTTTAAAAGAGGTTTTAACTAAGCTGAGAAATAAGCTTTAGAAAAGCCTGGCAAAGAAGTCCAGGGAGGGCCCTGGCCAGGTAGCTCTGTGGGTTAGAGCATCGTCCCAATACACCAAGGTCTTGGGTTCGATCCCAGGTCAGGGCATATACAAGAATCAACCAATGAATGCATCAACGAGGGGAACAACAACCTGATGTTCCTCCCTTTCTTTCTCAAATCAATCAATAAAAAAAAACGAAATCCAGATGATCAAGAGGAACACAAATGAATCCCTCTAAGATTAACCATAACCAAGAGAAGAGGGTTTGGACGTTTAGCCTGAATTAAATGAACTCATCAGTCATGTCAGTGCACGGCACATGTTCCCCAGTGTTCGTTCACCTGTAACAGCCAATATGTAACCTTTCCTCTCTCCCAGCACGGACAGTACTTGGCACAGACTGTCCAGGCTCTGGAGAGGGACTCTGTAAACAATCTATTTTCCAGAGAGTGGTTCAAATTTCTTGAAACCCCGAAGGGAGAGAAATTCACTTGGGTCATTACCTTTCCTTTTCACAATTCTCTTATTAAAAGGTTTATCCTCCTCCAGCCATTTCACGCTCACATGACAAGATCTGTTCTCAAGATAAATGACACCCTGCATAACCCTGAACCAGTTAAGGACACAGCTGAAGTATTACTTAGAATGATGGATAGTTAAAGGCAGGGAACTAAAACAGATACATCCATAATTTAGGAGTTAGTTGAGGAGAGATAATAGCTGGGAAAGTAGGGAGTATTTTTAAAACATAATGATCGCAATTTGTATTATGAAAACTCATTAGAGGATTCCATGTGGATGTATTGCTTCTGTGCAACATAAATGAGTCTATCTGGTTCATTCTATTTATTGTTGACAATGACAGTGATGAGCCATCTCAATTAGTTCCTGGTGTTGGATCTTCGTGGACGCAATTGCACTGAGTAGGTTGGGAGACGCCGATGTACTTCGGCACCTACAGTCAGGAACTGAGAGCCGCGCCTTCAGGGGGCGGGATCAACTCTCAGCTGCAGGATTGTGGGAAGTGCACGAAAAGGGTGCAGAAACTGGTTCACGGTTACACTACATCACGCCGTCAAGACAGTCCTTCAACAGGCTCCCCCTGCCCCCCTTTTAGAGGTGAAAACCTGACGCCAGAAGCATCTCAGGGGAGAGACACTTGATCCGCCCCAGCAGGGAGGAGAGGGAGGAGCGGGTCATTGAACAAGGCTGCTCCCGGCGGATGAACTGAGGCTTGAAGAAAGGTGGGGATGAGTCTGGGGCCAGCGCGGGAGACAGGGACTAAGGGCATCACAAGCTTGAATGACAAGAATCCGGATCGGAAAACGGCAGCCGTGGCATCTCAGAAAAGCATGATATGTGAGGTGCAAAATATCAGGAAACGAAAAGATACCTCTTTGTGACATTTTATGGGGCTGGGACTAGGAGAAAGAAATGCTCTTTGGAGACCCCCTTTTCCTCTCCCCCCATTAGAAGAACACAAGTGTGGACAGCATCCTGTGCCCCCTCCCCCTCGCCCCGCATGGCTCCGGCAGGTTGGAGCGCCGTAAATGCTCAGTAACTATGGGCTGACGGGCTGAAGTGGGGAGGAAGGACTGAGGGAGTTAAGCCAATAAACCTGTTATTACAATAAACGAATGACAAATCCACACACAGCACGATGGGCTGTAAATACACATCACACGCCCCAATGAGAGGCATGATGGTTGTAACAAATAGGTTACATGTAGAAAAAAAAAAACCAATTAGTGAGAAAAGAAAAGGAAGTTATCTTGTTATAGAAAATTCTGCTTAAAAGCAGAACCCTTCTAAGCCATGAAGTGGTATCTAATTCAGGATCTTTTGTTTGTTTGTTTAAATCCTCAACCAACGTGTTTATTGATTTTAGAGAGAGAAACACCGATGGGAGAGCGAGCCATCGATCCGCAGCCTCCTGCAGGCGCCCCAACAGGGGCGGAACCGCGCCCCAGGCGCGCGCCCCAGCGGGGCTCGAACCCGCGCCCCGGGGACCACAAAGTGTGGCGGCGGCCGGGGGAGCGGGGGTCTGGGGCCGTTACTCCGCCTGCCTGTCCGCGAGCGGCTGGCTCCGTCCTCGGTCGGGACTTCCCACGGCCACGAGGCCGGAAGAGGAAGCGGCGGCCACGGGGCTGCCCCGCGGCCCCTCCGCGCGCCAGGGGCCGGGCCGCGTGCTCGGCGGCCCTTGAACGCCAGGAAACCGGAGGCGCGTCCTGCTTCCCGGTTTTACGGTTCATCGTTGTTTTTGGCCTCTTGCCACACGCGGCGGCGGCGGCGACGACGTCTGCGCACCGGCCGCGGTGGGGGGCGGGGGGGACACGGGGTGGGGGGCGGGGGTGGCAATCAAAGGTCAAATCGGGCGGCACTTGCCCCGAAGAACAAAGAGGGAGTCTTCTGACAGAAAAAATAAAATAAAACATAAAAAACCCAGAGGCAGAGGCTGCACCGAGACGCCGGGCGGTGCTCGGAGCCCCGGGGCTGTCGGGCCTGAGGCGCCGCGGGCTGAGCGCCGTCGCTCGCGGCCCCGCCGCTGTCGCCGCCGTGGGGCTCGGGCCTACCTGCAAGGTCACGGCGGCGGGTCCCAGCCACACGGCCCGGAGCCCTGGGCCTCGGGACAACGGGAGCAAGAGGAGCGGCCACGCGTCAGTGCGAGCGCGGCCCCAGCTCATGGCGGCTCCTTCCGGCAGGCAGGGCACGGGGCCGAACAGGGGCGGTCGCAGGGGCGGCTGCGTGACCTGTGCGCATGCGCAGCTTCTCGGGTTCCCACGGCCCGTGCGGCCGGGGCCCAGGTGGCTTCAGCTGTACGGGGCCGGTTTCTCTGCAACAGGCAACAGCTCTCCAGGGCCAAGAGGAGGGGGTTGACGTCCCGAACACCTTGAGAGGGCCGCGGGAGCTCTGTTGGGGGATCTGGCATGCCTGCAAGGTCAATGCAGCGAGTGCCCAGACATGCTGCCGCGTTTATTTCGGCCCCAGCAGAGGGAGCAAGCGGGGTCAACGAGGACTTAGGACATGCACTTGGCCTTCCCACATGGAGCTGTCCAGCACGGGCACTTGGAGCCTTAGGTCCCCGTTAGGCTCCTACCAGCCTGCCAAAGCCACCCTGGGCTCGCAACCCACGCAGAACATGCTTCTACCGAAGGTCACTTTTCCAAGACTGGAAAAGACAACTATTTTGTCTAATTCGTATAAACAAACACAGTAAATGAAAAGAAACAACATCTCTTAAATGAAAGAACACAAAAAATCTGTCCCCCCCCCAAAAAAAAACCTAAGGAAAGGGAAATAGGTAATTTGCCTGATGAAGAATTCAAATAAAGTCATAAGGATGCTTACCAAATTTGAGAGTGGAATAGAGGAACTTAGGAAGAAGATCAATAAAGAGAAAGTGTAAGAAAGAACAAAGCAGACCAGATGAATACAAGAAGTGAAATGAAAAACACATAAGAAAGAATCAAGAGTAGATTAGCTAACACAGAAGGGCGGATCAGCCACCTATATAAAACCGACTAGTGGAAATGAACCAATCAGAACAGCAGAGATAAAAAAGAGTTTTTTAAAAATGAGGATAATTTAAGGGGCCTCTGGAATAACAACAAGAATTCCAATATTCACATTATGGGGGTCCCAGAAGAAGAACAGGGAGAGAAAGGAACAGAAACTTTATTTAAAGAAATAATGAAAATTTTCCTAACTTGGGAAAGAAAACAGACGAACCACAGAGAGTTGCAAACAACACCAAGACACCTTGTAGTTAAAATGGCAAAAGTCAAAAACACAATCGTGAAGGAAGCAAGAGAAAAATGAATTATACACAAAGGGAACCCTATAAGGCTATTAGCTGATTTCTCATCGGGAACTTTACAAGCCAGAAGGGAGTGGCAGGACATCTTTAAAAGGCTGAAAGAAAGAACCCTGCAATCTAGAATGACTTACCCATCAAAATTATCATTCAGAATTGAAGGAGAGATAAAGAGTTCCCCAGGCAAGCAAAAATGAAAGGACTCAATCACCAGTAAGCCAGCTTTACAAGAACTGCTAAAGGGTCTTCTTTAAGTAGAAAAGAAAAGGCCATAACCAGAAATAAGAAAAGAAAAGAAAAAATCATAAGTAAAGCCAAATAGTCAATAAATACAGCAAGCCAGACATTTAAAAAGCTGCTATGAAGGTTAAATAAAAAAGTTTCAAACTCAACTCACACTACAATAGTAGGTAGGGAATATACAACACAAAAGATCTAAACTACGGCATCAGTAATATAATGCCTGGGTGGAGAGTAAGCAATGTAGTCCTCATACAATATATTCTAACTTAAATGCCGATGAGCCGAAAATAGACTGCTATAAATAAAGGATGAGACACATAAAGCTCATGGTCACCACAAATAAAAACCTATGAAAAGATGCCCACAGAACAAAATGAAAGGAACCAAACAAAAACAGCAAATCACAAGGGAGGAGATCAGGACAAAAAGAAAGGAACAGAGGATAGTTATAAAGACAGCCTAAAAACAATGAACGAAATGGAAATAAAGACATGCTTATCAATAATTTAAATGTAAATGGATTCAATGCTCCAATAAAAATGCATTTGGTGGCCGAATGGATTAAAAAACATAAACCAACTATATACTGCTTTCAAGAGACACACTTCAAATCAAAAGACCCACACAGACTGAGAGTGAAGAGATGGAAAAAGATATTCCACACAAATGGACATGAAAAGAAAGCTGGTGTAGCAATACTCATATCGGACAAAAGAGACTGTTAAAAAAAAACTGTAAAAACAAAAAACAAAGAAGGACATCACATAATGATAAAGGGGTCAGTCCAAGAAGAGGCTATAACAATTGTAAATAATCTACTCACACAACAGGAGCAACTAACTATATGAAACAATTATTAATGGACATAAAGGGGAAAATCTACAATAACAATATTAGCGGGGGATTATTATACCCCAGTCACATCAAGGATAGATCATCCAGACAGAAAATTAATAAGGAAAATGGCCTTAAATGCCACATTAGACGTGATCAACCTAATCGATATTTATAAAACATTTCTTCTCCATGCTGCAGAATACAGGTTTTTTCCAAGTGTACATGGAAAATTTTCTATGATAGACCATGTGTTAGGCCACAGAACAAACCATGATGAATTCAAGTTCTAAGAGGGAAGTTCATAATTATACAGGCATATCTCAAATACCAAGAAAAATCCCAAGTAAACAATATAATTCTACACTTAAAGAAACTAGAAAAAGAACAAACAAACCCAAAGTGAGTAGGAGAATGGAAATAATAAAGATCAGAATGGAAACAAATGAAATACAAATTTAAGAAAACACAATAGAAAAGATCAATAAAACTAAGAGCTGATTCTTTGAAAAGATAAATAAAATGGTAAATCTTTAGCCAAACTCATCAAATAAAATTTTAGTACCAGATGGATTTACAGGTGAATTCTACCGAACATTCAAAGGGGAATTAATAGCCCTGGCCAGGTAGCTCAGTTGGTGAGAACATCGTCCCGATACGCCAAGGTTGCAGGTTCGATCTCTAGTCAGGGCACATAAGAGAAGAAATCAATGGATGCATGAATGGGTTCAATAGCAAATTGATGTTTCTGTTTCTCTCTCTCTCTCTCTCTCTCTCACTCTTCTCTCTCAAATCAATAAATAAAAAATAAAAATAGGTGAATAAAACAAAGAAGAATGAATACTTACTCTTCCTAAACTATTTTAAAAATATGAAGAGGAGGGAATGCTTCCAAACTTATTTTATGAAACCAGCATTACCCTGATACCAAAACTAGATAAAGGCATTGCAAACAAAGAAAATGACAGGCCGATTATTGATGAGCATAGATGCAAAAGTTCTCAATAAAATATTAGTAAACCTGATTCAATACATTAAAGGGATTATACACCATGACCAAGTGGGATTCTTCCCATGCATTTAAAGTTAGTTCAATATATGCAAGTCAATTAACATGATATACCTCATAAACAAAGGATAAGAACAATATGATCATTTTGATAGATGCAAAAAAAGCATTTGACAAAACATCCTTGTATGATAAAATACATAAAAGAATTATATATAAACATTAAATATATAAATATATAGAAAATATAGAAAACAAAAATATATCCAACAAAGTGGGTATAGAAGGAACATATCTCAATGTAATAACAGCCATTTGTGACAAACCCACAGCTAAATCATACTCAATGATGAAAAGCTGAAAGCTTTTTCTCTAAGATCAGAAAAAGGTAAGGATACCCATCATCACCACTTCTATTCAACATAGTAGTGGAGGTCCCAGCCACAGCATTCAAACAAGGAAAGGAAATAAGGCATCTAAACTGGAAAGGAAGAAGTAAAACTCTCATTATTTGCAGATGGCATGATACTGTCTATAGAAAACCCTCAAGACTCCACCAAAAAAACTATTAGAACGAATAAATGACTTCGGTAAATTTGCAGGATGCAGGATCTATATACAGAAATCTGTTGGGTTTCCATACAGCAATAAAAAACAATCAGAAGAAGAATTAAGAAAACAATCCCATTTCAAACTGCATCAAAAAAATATGAAATAAATTTAATCAAAGACGTGAAAGACCTGTACTAGGAAAACTATAAGACGCTGAAGAAAGAAGTGGAAGAAAATACAAATAAATGGAAGTCTCTACCTTGCTCGTGTATTGGAAAGATTCATACTGTTAAAACGTCCTTACTTCCTAGAGTAATATACAGATTCAGTGCAATCCCTACTAAACTACCAATGGCACTCTTCTCTGATTTCAACTAATCCTAAATTGATATGGAACCAAAAAGACCCCAAACGGCCAAAGAAATCTTGAGAGAGAACAAAATGGGAGGTATCATACTCCCAAATATTAAATTAGACTATGAAGTTACAAATAATGAAAATAGTATAACAGTAGCATTAAAAACAGATACATAAATCAATGTGACAGACTACACAACCCAGAAATAAATCTTTGTAATATGCCAATTAATCTACGACAAAGAAGGCAAAGATATGCAGCGGAGTAAAAACAGTCTTTTCAATAAGTAGTTCTGGCAAAACTGGACAGATACATGCAAAAAAAAAAATTGGACCACTTTCTTACTCCATATTCAAAAATAAACTCAAAATAGATTAATGACTTAAATGTTGGGCCTGACGCCATAAAACTCCTGGAAGAAAAAATATGCAGTAAACTCTTTGACATTTCTCTTAGCAATATCTTTTTGGATATATCTCCTCAAGCAAGGGAAACAAAAGAAAAATAAATAAACAAATAGGACTATGTCAAAATAAAAAGTTTTTGCACAGCAAAGGAAACCTTCGATAGAATGAAAAACCAACCTGCTAAATGGGAGAATATATTTGCAAATGATACATCTGATAAAAGGTTAATATGAAAAATATATAAAGAACCCATATATCAACTTAACACCAAAAACAAACACACATCGCAATTGCAAAATGGGCAGAAGACCTGAACAGACACTTCTCCAAAGAGGACACACGGAGGGCCATAGACATATGAAAAGATGCTCAGCATCACTAATCACCAGAGAAATATAAATCAAAAGCTCCGTTGGCTGGAACATTATCCCAATACACCAAAGTTGTGGGTTCAATCCCCAGTCAGGGCACGTGCAAGAACCAACCAATAAATGCATCAATGAGTGGGACAACAAATCGATGTTTCTCTCTCTCTCTCTCTCTCAAAAATCAATCAATCAATAAAAAGAGGATGAACAGACAAGTTACAGACTGAAAGAATCTGCAAGCTACATCTAGCAAAGGAATCATACCTGGAATAGATGAAGAACTCTTATTATACAACAATTAAAAAACCAAAATAACCCAATTTTTAAGGGCCAAAAATATGAAGAGACGCTTCAATGAAGAGGATATACTGGTAGCAAATACGCACCTAAAAAATGTTCACTATCACTACCCATGAAGAAAATGTAAATAAGGTCACAATGAGCTATCAGCCTGTCAGATATATACTTATTAGAGCATCTAAAATTAAAAAGTAATGATAATGCCATCGCTGGTGAAGATACATTGAAATTGGATTTCTCGTACATTGCTGGTGAGAATGGAAAATGGAGCGGCTGCTTTGGAAAAGAGTTTCCTGAAAAACTAAGTAGTCACTCATCATATAACCTAGCACTCCTGTTCCTGAGCATTTGTTCCAGAGAATAAAATCAAACGTCCACACAAACACCTGTATACAAATGCACTTAGCAATTTTATTCGTAATAGTAGAAAACTGGAAACACCCAAAATGTGCCTCAGTTGGGGGAAGGACTATATGAACTGTGCTAGATCCACACCCTGGAAGATTACTCAGTAGGAAGGAAGAACAAACGATAATACACACGACCACCTGAGTGGAAGAAAAGGCCATTTCAAATGTCACATCCTGAAGGACTGCATGCAGGTGACCTTCTCACAAGGACAAACATACAGAAACAGAACACATGAGTGGCTGACAGGACTCAGGGATTTTGGAGGGTAGAGACTCTAAATGGAAGTGGAAGGGGACTTTAGTGCAATGAAGCAAGTTCTGTGTGGGGACTGCGGGGGTCCTTCCACAAATCTACATGTGACAAGATGACACAGAACCAGACGCGCACTCTGGACCAGCGTCAACTTCCAGGTTTTGATTCCATAGTCACGTGTTGTGTGACTCTGCTATCTTTGCAACTTTCTGCAAATTTATAATCATTGTAAAATAAGCACTTCCAAAACATATCATCACCGTACATGTTCTATTGGAATGACAAACACTGACACTTACTCCCAATGTCCGGTCTCAGCTTTTTATCATATTCTCTCAGCAACTTGTTGAGAATAAGAGTCACATCGGTGTCTTGAGATTTTGGAGCCAAGACCCACTTATGGTTTGATGATGAATCTTCATATTCATCCCCCTCCACATCCCTGGACCTGTAATTGGGGTACAAAGTGTAAGTTGCACCGACAGCTCCAGAAAGTGTCTTAAACGTAGCCCGCCCAAGCCCCACTGAAATAGGTGGACAGTCCCCAGGACCCCAGTCCCAACCCCTGGATTCTCTCTCAAATTAAAAAAAATAAAATGAGACACAAATTAGAAAGATTCATTAGGAAGAAGGATTCACAGCATCGTGTTTTCATTAAGTGTTACAAAACTGATTCCATGTCCAAGGGAAACTATTTCAATCCACCTGGAGATACTCTGAAGTCGAGGCACGAACTTTCCAGATGTTTGTCAGATGGTGACTTTGTCGGTCCCTTTAACTTCCCCGCCCGCCTCCCCACCAAGAAGTTCTCATTTTACTTGAAGGTGAGAATCGGATTTACAGATTTGCACACTGAAAATAGTGAGTCTGACTCTGAAATCTTTGGTCCACACATGGGGACGTGATGAGGTGGAGTGCGAGGAAGAGAAATGTCGTCGGTGAACCCTCTGGCAGGTCACAGGCTTCTTACAACACAAACTGAAAATTAAAATCTTTTGCCCTGGCCAGGAAGCTAAGTGGGTTAGGGCATCATCCCAATATACCAAGGTTGTACGTTCGATCCCCGGTCAGAGCACATACAAGCGTTAAACAATGAATGCATCATTACGTGGAACAACAAATTGCTCGATCTCTCTCTCTCCCTCTCTCTCCTCCACCGCTCTTTCTTTCTTTCGTCTTTCTCTTTAAAAATCAGTAAATAATGTTTTTAATTAAAATCTTTCTAATATGTCTTCATCATTTTGGTCCCTTCATACGGGGGTCCAAATGAGGGCTGGAGCGTCTCCGGGCGTGTTTGGTGCAGGGCTGAACCTGACTGCCGCCTCTCCTGTGGGACTCCAACGGGAGGTGTCGATGGCAGCTACTTTTCTTTCTTTTTTTCTTATTTCAGTTACAGCACCAGTCTTTACTAATACTATTAAATGTATAATCTCTCCTTTGAAGTAGGGAGCCTTGTCTGTTGAACTGTTACCTTATGGGTCTTATTGTCAAGGTTTTCCTCCCTGGAGGCACAGAGCTTTGGGGAACATGCCATTAAATATTTGAATATAAAACTTATTTGTACCCCTCTGATTCCATGAGCACCAAACACTTGCCTATTTGTTTTGCTTCTTCTCATTCCCCTGTAAGTGTACTGATTATGCTAATGTGAGTATTCTGCTTTACAAAAGCTAGATTTCTCACTTGTAGTCTATGTTAATATAGTGCCATTTTGATTCTTTTAATTCCTTGAAAGCTTAATTTTGCACAGCCCCCACAAGTAATTTCCCTAGTTGTTCTCCTCCTCCTCCTTCTCTTTCTCCTCCTCCTCTCTTTCTTCTTCTTTTTCGCCTTCTTCTTGTTCTTCTTTTGTCTGACGTTGGTAGGTCCAGTGTTTTTGATAAAGTCCAGAATCGACCTTCTGGGGCCACTGCCGGTTCCTTTCATTGTCACCTAGGTGTATCAAGGGCACGACAGGTAGTTTTCTAAGTGAGGCCGTCTCAGTAACACAGTCGTTCGATCTTGAAAAGAGGGGCTCTCCTGCTGTAAAGCAGTATTTTCAGGCAGATGGCCACTGGCCAGAGAGAGAAAACCATCCATTTATTGTTTCACTTATTGATATTTTCACTGACTGCTTCTTTCCATGCCCTGACTGGGGATCGAACCCGCAACCTTGGTGTATCGGGATGACTATCCAACTAACTGAGCTACCCCAGCCAGGGCTGGGATATAAGTTTCTTAAGTTAATCTTTGGAATTTTCTGAGTTATTTATAATGAATGTGAAATGGATAAAACATTAACTTTTTAAAGTTCATTACTTCTAAGTTTTCAGAATCATCGATGGGTATGTATACACATCATGTATAATATTTTAAACCACATATAATCAGATATGTGTCATATATTATTTACATGAGTCTTTTTCATGAGTGTTAAGAAGCCTTAACATAGATTATGGCAGTGTCGCCTGGAACGGGTGTTATTCCCATGTTTGCAAGACTTCAATAATGGGTTCGTGCCGTATGTCTCGTAAGACTGAGTTTTTCTTAGGCTGATCTAAAATTGTAATTTATTTCCTGAAGACCTATGGTCTAGAAGGATAAAATAAATCATCGATCAAAACTATAAGTCGCCATGGATTTTTACTCACCCTGAACATCCACCATCCATAGGGACGTATAAAATTTGGGCCACGTATTCAGGAAGTGATATGCTACACTTCAGTACTTGTAAAACTGAACGTTTACAAACAACACTATGGATTTTTAAATGCCACTGTAAAATCGTTTCTCGTATCAGGAATAGTGTGGGGAATATTATCATTTTGAAAAAAAGAAAACCAGTCGTCCAAACAGGTTCTGTCCGACGGGGCTGCCTAGCAATTTATTCCAGAGCACAAGTCCTGGAAGGTTAACAGAGGGGCGGTTACCTCGGCCAAACCACATACAATACTCCCAGGACCTGGTCCAACTGGGCCACAGAGCTTTCCTCGCTGCCTGGGCGGGCTCTTCTTCTCTTCCCCTCCCCCCTTCCCCCCTCCTTTCTTCCCCTGCCCCACACCCAAAGACAGCCCCCCAGCAGGGTCCGATCTTGTACTCCGTGCTGTTACCGCCCCCAGGGATTCTGAGGATACAGACCGACCAAGCTCGCTGACCAACTTGTCAGTATTCTGTATCCATAGCCTTGGCTTCAGAGAAATCACTTCGAGCTACTTCAGTGACAGGTATTAAAATGAGTCTAATTCTCCCTCTAGTGGCGACGAGGGCTTCCCTGAAATTGCATAAGCTGCTCTTCAGAAGCCAGGGCAGGTGAGAGCGGGGGAGGCAGAAAGGAGAAGTAGCCGCCTTGTGTGTGTGTCTCTCTCGGGAGGCAGAGGGGACCCGTGGCTCTGGGGCTGGGCTGGGCCAGACAGGGAGACAGACATGCCCCTGGCCCCTCAGCGGCGGACACTCCGCCCCTCCAATCCTGATCCCACGTCCGTTTGCTGCAGAACTTGAGAGAAGGCAACAGAAGCCTCCCAGTGCTGATGCCAGGACGCGCCAGCCAGCCCCACGGGAAAACCCTCACTTTGATGCAAACCAACTGCCCCCTCAGGGGACTCACTAGGGTGAAAATAAAACAAAAACGCTCTGTTTCTCCAAATTCTAAGTGGGTGATCTATAATCTTTATGAGCGTTCTGTTATTAGGGCTGTTGGCTCTGAGACACCATCGCTGCAATTAGCTTTTTCTGGAAAACAAACGGGCAGTGTACTGGCGCTGTCGAGTCACTGCTCAGCCGCGGATGCTGTTTCCACGTCTTGCCCCTTCTCTTCCACCAGAAGGACAAGGAGGAAGTCTGAAGTGCTTTTAAACACCACCAGGAGCTTCTAAGTAAGCCTTGGGAAGCAGCTAAGCGTCCTCCTGGTCTCACCGAGGCCCCAGGGCGGCTTAGTGCATCCCTGTACAGTAAGCTCACCCATGGGTCAAAGTGGGGCACAGTTCCCTCCAGGGAGCCCTCCGCACAGGGCACAACTGTCTGTCACAACATTTCCCAGGGCTCGTCCACACCAGGAATGCATTCCGGGTGCAAATGAGACCCCTCTGAGCATTAATGACAGCTTCCAAAGATGACACCGGGCATCACATTATTTCACACGCCTGTAAGACCCATCCAGAGAACAAAGACACTTTCAAACGAGAGGCAGACAGCGAACAGTTTAAAATTTGGATTTTATCCAAATGCTATGCAACCTCTATTTTGAAGGCCAGGGAACCAGATAGAGACCGTCCTGCAAATCATGACATCTACCTTCATGGAGACAGATGTCACGTGTATGCATTTGAGAATGCCCTAGGAACCGAACTGCTCCAAGTTCAACACCCATCTGCCTGCTACACACATCAAGGACAGCAGGTAGTTTTCTCTTTAATTGTATTGTTTCTATTACCGTTCCCTCTTCCATCTCCACCCACACCTTCCCCCCCTGCCATCACCCACCACGCTGTTGTCCTTGTCTATGGGTCCTTTTTCTCTTCCGGTTTTCTGTTTTGCTCAATCCCCTACCTCTCCCTGCCCCAGAGCTGTGAGACTGTTTGTCTGTCTCTATTCAACAGCAGACGCGTTCTCTTCGTAAGGTCTCTACGGATCCAAACAGTTACCTAACCCCGAGCTGCGGGTCACTTCATCTAGTTGGGAGCAAGAGTGAGGGCAGGGAAACATGACTTCGGATCTAGATTACGTGACTTCGGACCTCTATATTACGCTCTGTGTCTGCTGGGCTCTCTGTCTCTTAAGTAGAAGCACATCCAAGCACAGTCAACCCGCGAAGGTGCACTTGCATTTTCCTCCCGCTCGCTCCTTAAACAGGAAGAAACTTCTGTTGAAAGGCTCACGGGGTGTCCTGCCCGGTGGAGAGAGCTGCTTCTGAGTCACTGGTGGAGTCTGCTGTCACCGTCTGCCTTCCACGGTCTCAACTTTTGGGGCAGAGGCGCGCTCGGAGGGCCCGGCCTTTCTCCCTCAGGGGCAAACACCCCCGGTTGAAGGTGGGGAGTGAGAACTGGGGGTCCCTTCCCATTCGGAGGATCTGTTAATGTGTATTCCTGGTCCCTTCCTACTTCACTAATATGAATGAAAACGCAAGACCTCTGGCATTGCCGGCTGACGCCTGCCGGGCCCGTGGGCCATAGGGGCGCTGTGGTTCCCAGAGCCAGATAATGAGGACGTGTCAAACAAGGGTGCTTCGAGGATGGGGTTTCCTGAGATTCAGGGGAGTGGGGTTAGGGAAGGAGGTAGGGAGCCACTCTGATTTCCAAAGCACAGCACAGCCTGCAGTCTTTGTACCAGAGATCTAGCCTGAGAGACAGAATTAAAGGCACCAAACCTAAAATGAATTTCCTGTCATATTTACAGCTACGGGGTTTAACCCTTCTGCTCTCACAGCCCTGCCATCCTCATGAGACATCTTCGTCCTTTGCTGGAGTGCTTTTAGGCTCTGGGGTTAGTATAGTGTCCTGGGAGGAGGGTTCAAGGTATTTAGCACGGTGAGATGATTTCTTAGCTTCCCATGCAGAAGGCTTATTGTCAATTCCAACATGCTGCCTTTATGGGGGTAACTGTGTCTACGTTCCTGTGTGTGAAGAGTGGCTTCCCCAGAGGGGTACATGTGTGTGTCTGCAGGACCTGGGGACAGGAGTCCTTCCTGAGAAGCAGGGCTTGCAGCTACCCACCTGGTCCCAACCCTCTACCTGCCTCCAGCCTGATCTAACCTGGGCAACTGGGAAATCATCACTCCTGGGTCCTGGGAAATTCAGAGTGACAGCAACGACCCAGAAAACCAGTCAGTGTGTATGGCAGACCCTGGAGCACTTGAGGTGGGGGTAGGGGGAGTAGACAAGAAGAGAAACACCGTTGGTCCCCTAGGATTTTGGTTTTCAAGACCCTTAAAACCACCAGATCATGAAAGCTTCAGGAGCGGAGCCCATGAATCTCGGAGTCAGTTCCCACATTCCCGGCTGCTGAAAAGGCTGCAGCCACAGCCGCCCAGCCTGAGAGGCAGATGGCCATGTTCAGGGGAGATGGGACAGGTGAGGCGCCGGCCGACTGTCCCCGCTTCCCCGCCCGGCCCCGCGGGCTATGCCGCAACCCAGTCGACGGCGGGCGCGCCGGGGACTCCTGGCCAGGACAGCGCCCCCGGCCGCCCTCCAGCCTGGCTCGGAGCCTCCGTGGATGCGGAGCCCGCGCGCCACTTACCGCGCGTGCAAACCGGAGAAGAGGCAGAGGAGGAGCAGCAGCTTCGGGGCCATGGTGCCTGCCGTGGAGCCCGGGGCGCGAGGTCCGAGGCCTCGGGCCGGGCGCCGCTTCCTCCGGAACGCGGGCCTCGCCCTCGCCGGCTCCGATGCCGCGGACTGCGGCGCGACACCCGCACCGAGCCGCTGGGGCGGGACAGGTGTGGGTTCGGGCGGCCAGCCGCGCCCCCGACGGCCGGCGGGTCTGCGCGCGGCTCCGCGGGGCGCACTCGGGACACCCCGCCGCCGCGGCGCGCCGCCCCCCTCCGCCCGCGCTCCCCACTAGGTCCGCGCCGCCGGGTGGCGGGATCGGGTGGGCGCGAGCCTTCCTTGGCCCCGCAGCCCGCGGCCCGGTGCAGAGCAGCCCACCCAGCCACCAGCTGCCAGCCAGTGCCCGCGCGGTGGGCTGTGCGCGCGGTGGGTTCTGCGCGCCGTGTCCGCCGCCGCGCGCTCGGAGGTGGGGGCAGCGAGGAGGCTGTTCTGTGGCGGCGCCTCCGAGGCGGTCCCGGCGGGGAGGAGTTTCCCCAATTACACGCTTGACAACGCGCTAGGCGAAGACAGGGAGGTTGGAGTGGACTCCCGGTTTGAGATCGGGAAGTGGGCGGGCTCCTCGCGGGCGGGGAGGCTTGGGGATCCCGCAGGGAGCCTCAGGACGGGTCCCAGGCATGAGCACCTCGTGGGCAAGAGGGAGCCCCCAGTTTCTCCGGTCATTTCAACAGGAGGCAGTGGCTCTCCTGCGGCGCTCCCTGACCTCCTATTGTCCCCCTCCCACCTGCCACACACTCAGTGCGCCTCCCTCTAGGTAGGCCATGGCCCAAAAGTGACACGATTTGCTCAAAACAGCCTTTCTGTGCCCACGTCGTGCTGGGTCGCCGGACCTCCTCTTACACATTATTGCCAAGATTGAGCTTGGAAAAGTGGCTTGCTGGGGAGTATTTGGAAGAAAAGCACCTCCGATGTGTACCTTTCTCACGGAAAAAGGCCCTAACGCACCTCAATAAACAGTGGTAGTGAAAATAAAAGGCGAAGTCAAATAGGAACAAGCTATTTTAAGAAAATAGTTTGATGGAACCAGGAAGTGCACTTTATTTAATGTATTGGAATACTCCTAAGACTGAAAATTTCATTTGTTTTCATTTGTAATAATCACCCAGAATGTTTGTCTTTTGCCACATAAGTGTGAGAATATTGGCATAGCTTAGAACACCCACTAAGAAGTTTGCTTTCATGTTGAAAACAAAAATAGTTCTTACGAAGTATTTTATACTTAGAACTATTATATAGAGAGTTATGGAAAGGTGTGACAACTTTTTCTTTAATGTGGTTAAATAGCTTTGTTTATAAAGTACATAGAAGAGTAAATTGAATGTTGTTTGGTTTTGGTACCACCCCGACCTGCCCCGCCCCCCCCCCCCCTTATTCTGGGTCCATGAACTTGAACATGGTCATGCAATACAGTGTGTTGAAGTTGTCGATGATGACATTTTTTTTTCTTAAATAATGGACTTGTCACCTCGGCATTGCCGGCTTCTGGTGCCTGTGTGACCTGAGACTCAGTTCAGCTCACTCCTTCCCAGGGCTCCTTGTGGCGTCCTTCTCTGTCTCCTACTCCGTTTTTGTCTTCTGAGGAGACTAAAACATTCCTGCATCCTGCCACTGTCAACGCCTTTACCATTTCTTCCGGATTCAGGGGAATGAGTCTATCACCCTCTGCCTTAATCTCTAATTTTCTCCACCACACAATCGAGCACTTAAAAAATAAATTAGGTAATTGGTTCTCATTCATTAATTGCTTATAGAAACGTGTCAGGTCTCCACGTAGTTTTTAAGTGTGCTGGGAGAAAAATACAAGTAAAAAGGAGCTATTCTCTGTGCCTCAGTGTTTGACACAGTAATAGGAACATAGGTAAAAATAACCATCAGATGTTGGACACATAACAGGGACCCAGGTCTGATGTGAAGGCTTTACATGGATTAACTCATTTGAATTCTTATAATATTATTCCCTTTTTAAAGATGGAGAAAAGGTATGAGGACGTTAAGTCATTCCCCTGAAATGAGATTCCTTCCTTCCTCCCTTCCTTCTTTCTTCCGTCCCCTCCCTCCCTCCTTCCTTCCTTCCTTCCTTCCTTCCTTCCTTCCTTCCTTCCTTCCTTCCTTCCTTCGCGAAATGAGTTTAGTTGAAGGAAAAACCCAACACAAGCTTTTTGGGCCTAAGTCTGAAAGCAAAATGCAAGGTCAAGAATCTAGAATCTTCAAAGAGCAAGTTTTTAGGCTTTGATTTTCTTCCCTTCCCCAGCTTGACCTGTGGGAAAGCGGGGCGCGGGAGGGAGGGTGGGAGAGAAGGAGGGAGGGAGGCGGGAAGAGATGCTCCAAGGAGCATGCGCAGTGCTCCCTTTTTTTTTTTTTTTGCCCTGGGCTCTCTCCATCTTCAGCACCAGAAAAGCTGACAGTTCCACTCCGGCGCACGGGATTTGCAAGCCATTCATTCCCCAAGTTCGCAGGAAAAAAAGGGAAATAAAAAGTCCCGTAAACGGTAGCGTTTGGGGATTGATCCCCTGGTCAGAAGCCCATGGACCCTGCGGGTCCCGAGCTCCCTGCAGCGATGCCGGCTGGCGGTCTCGGGGCAGCTCTGGGAAGCCCCGGTCACTGCAAGAGGCTGAGCTGCGTCTCGGAGGGGAGAAACCCCAGCGGGACAGCGGCCGCTGCCGCGACCAGGGCCCCCTAGCGGTTTCTAGGAGAAGTGCCCCAGGGTTCCTTTCCTGGCCTCGCTTCACCTCCTACAGGCGCGAAGAAGTAGAGCGAGCTCCCGGCGGAGTACAACCGGACCGCTGCAGCACTTAAGCTTTTTGTCTTCTTCTCGCTTCTGGGTTTTGTTCGAATCCAATCCCTCCCACTCTCAAGACTGTACTTCGAAAGTAATGATGTTTTACGGCTTAGAAAAAAGCTTTCCCTCTTCAACTTAAAGAAAATATGTCAAGGGGAAATACACTCAACAAAATGCACTCCCCTTAGAAGTATGACCCAATGACTTTCTTTAATCCATTTATACACCATAGGCACAAGGAAAGCGTCATATGTCAATCAGATTAATGGAGGGACATTTTCCAGGTGTCCTCTCCCAGTCCCCGGGCCAACTGCACAGGCAGCGCCCGCCCTAGCGGACCACAACAGCTTGGTTTTGCCTGCTCCACAATCTCGCGTGGAATCACGTGGTCCTTTCTACTTAACATCTGGTTTACTTCACCCAGTATATTATTGCTTTATGCAGCAGTTAGTCATTTTTATTGGTCCGCCTAGCATTTCATTGTGTTACTCAGTATCCCACATATTACCTAGCTGACATAAATATGTTCCTGCAAGTCTCTTTGTGGACATATGGGTTCGATTCTCTTGGTTATGGGGCTGGAAATGGGAGTTTTAGATCACAGGGAAGGCATAGGGTTAGTGATAATAAATATTACTAAGGAGATTTTTGAAGTAGCTGCATCAATTTCCCACCTATTGGCTGGGTGCGCGCCACACATGGTGTCAGTGAAATGGAGACTTGTCCTGCTTTAAAAAAAGAAGGAAGGAAGGAAGGAAGGAAGGAAGGAAGGAAGGAAGGAAGAAAGAAAGAAAGAAAGAAAGAAAGAAAGAAAGAAAGAAAGAAAGAAAGAAAGAAAGAGAGAGAGAAAGAAAGAAAGAAAAGAAAGAAAGAAGAAAGATTTTATTTATTTATTTTTAGAGAGGAAGGGAGGGAGAAAGAGAGGGAGAGAAACCTCGATGTGTGGTTGCCTCTGGCGCGCCCCCTACTGGGGACCTGGCCTGCAACCCTGGCATGTGCCCTGACTGGAAATGAACCAGCGACCCTTCGGTTTTCAGGTGGGCGCTCAGTCCACCGAGCCACACCAGCCAGGGATTGTCCTGTTTTTTGATTACAAACATTGTGATGTTCCATTCAGGTTGCATTCACTGAGCTCCTATCAAATTCTTTCCAGCCGTTGGAGCATCTCGTTTTACGAAGTGTCTTTCAAGTCTTTTGCCCACGTTAAAACTAGTCCTTTTTCTTTTTGTTTGCAGAAGGTCATGATGGGCTTCCGGTGCGGTCCTTCCCTGTGCGGGAGAGGACTATCTCCCCTCAGGCAGTGGTTCGCCTGTAGTTCGCCTGTGGCTCCCCAAACAGTGTTTTGTAAACACTATCGCTTTGTCTCCTGTTTAACAAATCATCGCTTATCCATAGAACATAATGATAATCTATGTTTTCATCTAAAAGCTTAAGCAGAAAGCTCCTTTTAAGACCAGGTTTCATTTCTGATTAAATTTAGCGTATGATTTTATTTATGAGTCCAAGTTTATTTATCTGCCTGCAGATAACTAATGGGCCGGGCCTGATTTATTTAAAACGCCATCTTTTCACCATTGAATTTGCATAAATCAGGTGGTGATGGATGAATGCATCTTTTTCTGGGCTCTGTTTTCTTGATCTATCACTATTTGCCCCCAATGCCACACTTTTAAAGAATTATTATAGCTTCAAAATTACTGTTAAGGGCTATTATTTCTAGTACTCCGAATTTATTCTCTCAGCGGTAGCAAGTTATTTGTATTTCCATGTAAGACAGCTTAGAAATTTCCTCCCAAACTTTTTAACCTATTTACTCTGAAATAGTCACAACAAGCAGAAAAAGAAACTTATTTCCATGCAACATACTTTACAGTCCCTAGTCTAATTTTGTTCATTGTTCCCATAACACCTTCAATAGCATCTTCCTAACCTATGGTCCAGGGTCCCATTCAGAGTCACAAAATTCATTCATTGTGTATCTTTAGTATATTATTAACCTAGAACAGTTGCTTGGCCTTTCATGGTCTCTTATAATATTGCTGGTTTCAGTAGAAGCAAGTGATTTTGCGGGGTGCCCATCATGAGGGGTCTGTCTGCTGTTTTCTTGTCATCAGATTCTGGGTGTGTGATTTGGACAGAAATCCAGCATAAGTAATATTGCTTTTCTCAGTAGATGGCCTCAGGGACACAGTGACAATATGACCTAGTGCTGGTCATGTTAATCATTTGGTTAAGTTGGTAATTGTGAAATTATGAAACTATGTAAAAAAAAAAAATTACTAACTGCCCTGGCAGGTGTGGCTCAGTTGGTTGGAGTGGTTCTCTCGTAACCAAAAGGCTGCATGCAGTTCGATTCCTGGGGAGGGCCCATGCCTAGGTTGTGGGTTCGATCCCTGGTCCGGGCACTTATGAGTTCTGGTCTGGGCCCATGCTGGAGGCAACAGATCCATGTTTCTCTCTCACATCGATGTCTCTCTCTCTCTCCCACCCTCTCTCTATAAAAGCAATGAAAAAATATCCTCAGGTGAGGATACAAAAATATTTTTAACTATTCTTTTGGGGGAAATTCTTGGAGAATATTTAACTAACTTCCTCTCAGCTTGCATTGGTGATTGTTATCTGCTGGTTGTAAATGGTGATTTTCTAATGTCGCTTCTCCCACGTGTATGAGTTGGTATGTACTTCAAAGATGAAGTATGTACTTCATCTCTTCCTCTGTGGTTACTTCTCTATGGACTCATGTATGTTTTATTCAGTGTATTTTAACCCGCTATTGTCATTACCTATTGTTAGTCTCAAAGTATTCAAGATTGGGACAGTAGGAGCCTCTTTGGGCTCCTGACTCCTTTGAACCTGTCCCCAATGCATTTTTTTAATCCTTACCTGAGGATATGTGTTAACTGATGTTAGAGAGAGAGCGGAAGGGGGAAAGAAAGAGAGAGACAGAGAGATCGATTCATTGCCTCCCACATGCACCCCGATCAGGGCTCAAGATTACAACCTTGGTATGTGCCCTGAATGGGGATCAAACCCACAACCTTTTGGTGTATAGAACAACGCTACAACTCCAGCCAAATGAATCACACCGGTAAGAGCCCCCCTTTTTCAAATTGCATGCTCCATACAACTGTTTGCATATTGCTTCTTTAAGTTTCTCCACAATGTATCTTAGAAATCACTCTATACCAGTAAATACGGTCTTTACTCATCATCTCCGCATAACTACATCGTGTTCTGTGTTCAGATTCTATACTGTGTAAATCAATCTGCTTTGTTGGGGTATTTTAGTAGTTTCCGGTATTTTGCAGGGCTATGGTCTCTTTGTTCGTGAGGCTGCAGTCCTCATGGTCAGAGGACAAGGAGTTTGGTAGGGAAATGGAGGTATGCCTAAGTTAAAATGTCATAGACCTCACTGTTCTGAGGTTCGGCAGCTTTTCTTCAATAAACGTTTTCAATTTATTATATGCCTTTGGTTACACGGTCAGAGTTCTGAAATGGTTGCTTTTGATAACCTTGCCGATGTTGTCATTGCTCTTAGAGAGGAGAGAATTTACTGAGGACTCCTCCATCTCTGGATAATAAATTATATGGTTGTGGCCCTGGCTGGGTAGCTCAGTTTGTTAGAACGTTGTCCTCATACACCAAGGTGGCAGGTTCGATCCCTGGTCAGGGCACAGACTAGAATCAACCAATGAGTGCATCAATAAGTGGAACACGAAATCAAAGTATCTTTCTCTCTCTCTCTTCCTCTCTCTAAAAATCTATAAATAAAGTAAATAAATAAAGCATTATAAATTACATGGTCACTTTACCTAAAGGGTCAGTCTATTACTCAGGCTAAGCGAATTGTCACCACATGACAAAGTGTCCCTAGTGTTGTTATGGCAAACTTGGATAGGTTTGCAAAAAAAAAAAAAAAATTCCCTGTAAAATGTTATTTATGAACTTCTCAGAAAATTTCTTTGGATGGGAAACCACCTCTACCCAAAGAGGTTCCCCCATGTCCAGTCCACTTTCCAAGATCCATTCCCTCCCTCGGTTCCCATTCGCTGGCGACCTGTCACTGGCCGGGAAATGGTGGCTGATTGGGGGACAGTGATAACAACAGGAAGAAGGTAGAATAAATGAACTTCAATTAGTACATTAACTCAATTAGAGCTCATTTCAAGCTTTCCTTTCTAAAGTCATAAGTTACAAGATACAGTACCCAATCTTTGGTTTTCTCTATCAGTTTGAACTCAGAGAAGCTAAAGAAACCGATTTCTTAAACTGTTATATTTGGGAAAAGTCTCTGCTGTAAATATTTTTGAATTACACGTTCCCGTAATGAACCCATGCTCATTTCAAAATAAGCTACAGATCATCTGATTTGGGGGCTGAGATAGTCTATCGAGAATTACAGTGACAAACAGATAATCATGCAAATCTTAGATGAAATGAACCTTTCGGTGCACTTCAAAAACATTGCCTTACATCACTGCAGACCTAGCAAGTAATTGAAACGATCAGAGTCATTCGTATTCAAATACTCAGCATGCTTGCAGATGGCCGTGAGTGCCCCAGACGCTCCGGTATTCTAAAGGAGACATTGAGATTAATTTTTCAATATTTAAAATACTGTTTTCATGAAGAGAACCACGGCGTTTCCAATTTTTTCAGAGAGTTCTTTTCGATTCGAAGCTACTTCTTACAATGGAGGCTAAGGCTGATTGAAGGCTTGACGTCACTGAAGTCAGCCTTGCCCAACTCGGCAACGATGATCATTTCCATCTGTGCTCTGGAGGGCGATCGCACCAGGATACTTGGCTTCGGTGTTTCTTTCTCCTACCTCCTCCCCCCTCCTCTTCTTCTTCTCCTCTTCACCCTTCTCCTTCTTCTTCTCTCCCTCCTTCCTTCCCCCCTCCTTTCCTGTCTCTCTGATTAAGAAGGGGTGTGGTATAGCGGGCCACTTGACAGGTCCATTCCATCACAAGGAGTTTCTTATACCCCAGAAGCACGGATTATTGAACAGTAGAAGGGACAGATTTAAAGGTCATGATTTCAGTGGGGAAAAAAAATAAGAATCTCTAGGGCATTCTCTTTTTTTTCTAATTTTTAAAAAAGATTTTACTGATTTATTTTTAAACAGAGGGGGAGGGAGGGAGAAAGGGAGGGAGAGAAACATCAATGTGTGGGTTGCCTCTCATGCGCCCCCTACTGGGGACCTGGCCCACAACCCAGGCATGTGCTCTGACTGGGAATCGAACTGGCAACCCTTTGATTCACAGGCTGGCATGCAATCCACTGAGCCACACCAGCCAGGGCTCTAGGGCATTCTTAATAAACAGGGTCCAGCAGAAGTAACACCTGCTTTAATGTGGTTCGTAGGTTAATAATATGGGTATAATAATTTATAGTTTTAATTTGAACATTTCTCCTAAAATGCCATATGGTATGCTTGGGTGTGATGTTATATTACAGAATGACATGCTTATGATTTTGTAATAAAAGATTTTGTAATAAAAAGGGAGTGTTCTTTGTACCGGACCCTGTATAATCATTTAACTGGGCTTAAAACAAGATTTTCCATTGTAGGTTCCATTCTTATTCTATGTCCACTTCCATCTGAAAGCAATCGCGTGGTGTTGGGGACCCGTAGTCAGTCATTATGAGAACTGAAAGCTTTGTCTGCGTTTTCTCCTAACGTGTGACACAATTTGAGCCAATCGATGGATTGTGTTTCAATATCTCTATTTATAAAGATATAGATATTTCTAATTTATTCTACATCTTCCCCATAACTTGCTCCACAGGAGACGCAGAGAACTATTTCTAAGGTGTTAACCAAATAGGTTGGAAGGTTTACAAACTCCTTATCAAACTTCAACACAGGTGTTTGCTGTACCTTTCACAATTTAACTTTGAAAATTTAACTGCGATAGTTATCCAGCAGCATTTGAACTCAATGATTGTCTACGTGCATTTAGGCCAAAGTTAGCCAAAGCTTGTCCTAGACAGACACACAGACAGAGTGCTCAGAAATGCAGAGTACTTACTCATTGCTGATTTATTAGAATATTCGGTCTATTTATGGCGATGTCAAAAGAGATACATTTAAATGCCATAGTTCTGAAAGTAGGGTGCAGTAGTTTATAATTATTTTTAAATGTTTTATCTCTTGTCTTGTTACCATTTTCCCCAAGGTGATTATTCTGTGTTCATTAAAAATAACAAACGCTGGAATATCTCCAATGCAAAATCAGAGAACAGGAAAATGGGACCATTTTTGCCAAACGTGCATTGGATTTAAGCCTGAGCAGAGAGTGTCGATGCAGAAGTGGGTGATAAAATTCACTCAGCAGGGCTTTCGGGAGTTTCTGTTAACAAAACCGAGAACTTGTCAAGACAATTACAGCAATTTAATACGAAAGACATCAGCTTCTATTAGGACTGAGGCATTTCAAGTGAGCGTTTAAAAGCGCGGTCAACTAGACGTAACTTAGCGGTATACTTTTCTCCAAACTTCAGCGCGAAGCTAAACTGTAAAGACTGCATAAGAGAAATGTAGCTAAGCATTAATGAAAACACACGTTTCATGCTGAGTCTCAGATCTGCCTTTGGCTCGGGCAGATTTTATGCTGATAGTCTGGAAATCGCACGTTAATTCTACACACATAGGAGCACTTGTAGTAGAGAAATACATCTGCGTGAAGATACAGGATCCCTTTCTGTTGACTTCACCCAGGTGAGTGACCAGTGCAGAAGGAGCAGTGAAATATCTCTGCACCTGCAATGACCAGATACCGAAAAATGGGCTCCCGCCTTTTGATACGGCAACTGACCTTGAATCCTGGGAAAAGGCTCTCCAGAATTAAAATCTGGAGTTTTCAGTGAATGGACACAATGGGCATTTACGTCATTATTCAAGGTGAAAGATGCTTTGAATAACCAGGTCTGGGTTCACCAAACACAGGGAGGTGAAGCAGTTTTAAAGAAACAGGGAATGTTGTGTGGTCAATATAGGCAGGCTGAACTTTGATAGTTCGCTAGTGGTCATGAGCCCCCTTCTGTGATTCCAAGAGAGTCACGGCAGAGGCAGGAAGTGTTCCTTCCATACACCTTGCTCCTGGGAACTTCCGCCAACAGCAAGTGGAGGGTCCCCATGCAGTGCAGGGCATGACTGTTAACAAAGAGCAAACGGCAGGCATGCAGCGAGGACCCAGCGGTCAGCTGGCCCACAGCACGCACCCACGTGGGGGGCACTCTCAAGGGGGGGCTCCGTCAAGTAGACCCACTGGAACTGCATGATGGAGATGTATGTATTTATGTGACGGGCGAAGCTCGTGGTTTTATCTACTGATCCTCACTGTGGTTGCAATCAACGTTCTCTCTCAGGTTTCCCTAGGGAGTTAGAGCGAGACAGAGGTGAGAGGCTAAGGAGGTTTTTTTTCTTCTTTTGTCATTCTGCTCTTTTCACAAAAATTGTTTTTCAATTACAGTTGACATTCAGTTGATATTGCTTTGTATTAGTTTCAGGGGAACAGCATAGTGGTCAGGCAATCGTATTCTTTTTAATCCTCACTCAAGAACATGTTTATTGATTTTTAGAGAGATAGAGATGAGAGAGAAACAATTGGTTGCCTTCTGTACGCACCGCAACTGGGGATCAAACCCACAACCTAGGTACGTGCCCTGACCGGGAATCGAACCCACAATCTTTTGGTGTATGGACTGACGCTCCAACCAACTGAGCCACCTAGCCAGGGCGATCATATTCTTTATAAAGTGCCTTCCACCCCGATATTTCCAGTGCCCACCCAAGCAATTTCACAACGGGTTTCCTTTGTCTCTTAGTTAGGAAATGAATTCATCAAAATACGAACTTTTTAAAAACATGACATTTATCCACAAGATCAGTTCATTTTTTATTTTTTTTAATGAACATTTAAGGTTCATATACAAAAGCTAACAGAGCAATAAGTCAATCATGAAATACGTACAAGGAAGTAACATGGAAAATAAATCAATGACAATTTCTCATCACTGAAGCATCACACACTGGTTGCAGCGAGGCGTGGTCAAAGTGTCAGACTTGAACACTCGGGACAAATGTCAAGACTCTTGTCACACCACTTTCTGTTTTAACATCTTTTCTTTCTTGGTCATTGTTCAGTTAGTAGGGGCAGTGGTGGGAGTAGGGAATTTCCCCCACCACGCAACAACAACAACAAAAAAAGGACTTTTTAAGCAGTTAATTTTTTTCTTTGGGGAAATATTTTATCTGTTAATCTAACATACCATATGTTTGTTATTAAATTTGCCTGCATAAATATTTGCCTATTCTATTTCTTAAAGTAAGGTCATGCAGAACTTTCTAATTTCTGAACAGTAAGAATTATCAAAGGCAATTAGTTTTGTACATAAATGCTCACAGTTTCCTTTTTTAATGAAAAATGTGCTCTTCGTGATTTTTGTTTCTTGCAAGAGTTGGTCAAGTAGTGACCATGGAGCATTTCATAAAATAGTTATTTGCTGGGAAATTTTGTATGAAATGACATTGGAAGTATAAAAAACATCGTTAGGTAACACTTGGAACAGTTAAAAATATACTTATCTTGTTTGTAAACTATCAAGGTCAGATACTGAGCATCTGAGTGTCAGAGCCATTCTGGTTTTCTAGAAAGTTCTTTGATTTATCAATGTGACATCTCTGAAACATCTGACGTTATATGTAGAAACATCAAGGCAATAGTATTTGTACATATTATTAAACATGCAAAAATTTCCTGAAAGATAGTGCCCAAGAATGGGAAGTCTCTCTGAGCTTGGCCCCCATTCCACTCCATGGAAGATGGTTCTCTTGGAGTTTGGAAGTGCCACACATCATTTTGGAGAAGTGGCCCCTTTAATCACCGGCTCCCTATTCAAATAGGTTGCCCAGTAAACCAAGTTGAAAGTGCCAAAGAGGACTGGGAATACGATTCGGGACATTTTGTCAATCTTGCTAATGCTGTTGTAAGTCTTTTTGCTTTCAGGGGTCTTCTCTTCAGAAGGATTTACTGCGGCTGAGGATGGGTTAGAGGTCCCTGCCGAGGTCTGCTCCTTTGGGATGTTGGGGGGATGGGTCATCTTCCCGGTGGTATAAGCATTTGTGGACTTACTTAGTATGAGTTCCCGCTCCTTTTTCTGCAAAATATAATAAGAATGTAAGGGTGTGCCACTTGCAGGCAACTGTCAGCTGACTCCTAAAGGTTTATCTGTAAAGAAAGAAAGAACCATCAGCTTAGCTCTGGCCCAGGGCAGGCCCCACACACTGCAAGCCTACAATCCCACAGGATGTGAAATTCTACCGCAGGTCAAGTTACTGACGGGAGCAAAAATTGGGATAGTTCTAGCGTTGCGGCAGTGAGTACAGGACCTGGCCAGGGTGCTGGTGTGGGTCTCTGCTGTGATTAGAGGTGGGTTCCACGGGTGCACATGTTATCCAAACCCCGCAAATGAACCCTTAGTATTTGTCCATTTCACACCATGAACATTTTGCTTTGAATGAATCAGACAGTAAGCAGGTATTAAACTCTAGCTAATGATGTGCATGCTAAAGTTTTCATCAGGAGAATGTACTGTCCTCGGAAATTTACTCTGAAATGTATCAAAAACTAAGAGGGATTGATAGATGGATTGAGGCTGGGTGGATGTAGGAATGCGTGGAAAGATGATGGACAGACAGACAGATGACAGACAGTGATGACACGAGAGTAAAATGTTAATGGCAGACAGATTTTCATCGTGAAATTCTTTAAATATTGCTGGGTGTTTGAAAATCTGCCTAATAAAATGTTGAAAAAAGTTTTGTTCAGTTACCAAAGTCATACAATCTCATGAAATAAAACTTGGAAAACACAAGAGAGTAAATTAAAGAAAATATTATCAATATCTGGAAAAAATATCTGCACCCCATGTTCATTGCAGCATTAGTCACAATAAGCCAAGACATGGCACCAAACTAACTGTCCATCGGCAAATGGATGGAGAAAGAAAAGGTGCACACACAAAACCTGTCCGGAAAAAAACTCCAGCCCCTGTTAACATAACAAAAATGGCTTGCTTGTCATTGACATGACTGGGTAACCAAGGAGAGTGGACTAGAATGCGCATGCGTGAACAATGACGACTTCACTGTACTAGTCAATGGGGGCGGTAGACATTGTTGAGTGAGCATGTGTCCTGTGTGACCATCGCATTCACAATGTCTGAGCGAGTAGAGCAATGAATCGGCATCAAATTGTGCATTAAGCTCAAACATTCCTCCACAGAAATTATTCGGATGATTCAGAGGCCGCAGCTATGGGCAACCGGTGATTGGCAGCTTCATCACAACAACGTGCCCGCTCAGGCATCACATCTCATGCAGAGATTTTTGGTGAAACATCAAATCACCCAGGCGACTCAGCCCCCCTACAGCCCACATTTGGCACCCTGGGACTTCTGGCTTTTCCGAAAACTAAAATCACCTTTGAAAGGGAAGAGATTTCAGAACACTGATGAGGTTCAGGAAAATATGATGGGGCAGCTGATGGCAACTGGGAGAAGTGTTTGAGGTCCCAAGGTGCCTACTTTGAAGGGGACTGATGTGTCATTGTCTTATGTACAATGCTTCTTGTATCTTGTATCTTCTTCAATAAATGTCTATTTTTCATATTACATGGTTGGATGCCTTCTGGACAGAACTTGTATATACATGAGATATTTCTGTTTTGTAAAAAAATAAGCAGATCCTGCCCTGGCCAGTGTGGCTCAGTTGGTTGGAGCACCACCGAGTAAACCAAAAATTCACAGGTTCGATTCCCAGTCAGAGCACAAGCCTGGGTTGCGGGTTCAGTCCCCAGTTGGGATGCGTGCAAGAGGCAAGCAATCGATGTTTCTCTCTCACATCGATATTTCTCTCTCTCTTCCCTTTCCCTCTCTCTAAAAATTGATAAGCAGGTCTTTGGGCGAGGGTAAAAAAAAAAAGCAGATCCTACCATCTGGCATTATACTAAGTCAAGTCAGTCAGACAGAAAGACAAACGCAGTATAGTCTCACTTATATATGGAACCTAAAAAACAAAATAAACAAAGAAGACAAAAACAAGCTCATAGATTCAGAGAAGCAGACCAGCGGTTGCTAGAGTCGGGAGTGGGGGCAGGCAAAATGGGGGAAGAGGTTCCTAAGGTTCAAACTTCCAGTTACAAATAAATATGTCCTGGGGATGGAATGTACAGCATGGTGACCATAGTTTTAAAAAGAAAGGACAGAAAAGAAATCACTGTTAAAACTATGAGAAAAAGAAAGTGCGGAAAGGAAGAGCACAGGGCAGGTGAAGCATGTGTCTCCAGCTGTAGGAGCTGGAGAGCCACGGGGACACAGGGAGGGAGGCTGGGACAGTCCCCAGGCCGGAGCAGGGACCCGGGGCTCCTCCTCAGACATACTAGGGCTCGGCCAGAGTCTCCCAGAAGGAACCCATGAACGTGACTGAGTAGCAGCCTACTGTTTTGAATGGTTTTCTTTTTTTTTTTTAATCTTCACTGGAGGATATGTTTTTATTGATTTGAGTGAGAGAGGGAGGGGGGAAAGAGAGAGAGAGAGAAGTCGATCCGTGGCCCCCAGCATGTGCCCCCAACCAGGGATTGAACCCCAAACCTAGGCACGTGCACTGCGGGGGAATCAAACGCACACCCTTTTGGGGTACAGGACGACGCTCCAACCAACTGGGCCACCTGGCCAGGGTGGCTTTCACCTCTCGATATAACCAAGGAAAGAGCAGGCGCTTGGCAAAAGATCAGTCCGCCCTCACGGCCTGTGTTTTGCTTGGACAGTCACACGGAGCCCCAGCTGTGAGGGCCCCGGAGGTGTGGCCCGGTCCCCCAGGCTCAGCGGTCAGCACGTGGCCTCCCCAGCTCCGGCTCCTCAGGGTCAACTTCAACTTCTTCCTCTAGTGGTTCTCGCTTCCTGTCTGTCCTTTCACAGGTGCGCGTCCCTCCGGCCTGCCTTGCACCCCAACGTGGGACCTGGCGTTTGGTTCTGCAGATCCCAGAGTGACAGCGGCGGACAGCCTGCCTCTCCAGCGCTGTCTGCTTCCACTACCACCACGCGCACCACGCGTCTCCCAAGTGATGTGCCTGCACCAGAGCGTAGGTGTCCAGTCTGGAGTCCTCCAGCCTATGCGGTGGGAGCTCCAGCGCCATGCCTCCTGGAGAGCGACACTTAGCCCTGAAGTTTCCTAGGATTTACTGAGATCTCTGGCTGACTCTGGAAGACCAGCGCTATTCCAGGATCACACAACCCAAGTTGCCGTCACCGCGCCCCTCTCCCTGCAGGTCTCCATTCAGACCTGTGGCAACTGGCGCTCACAGCGGTGCTGAGTGGGACCGCGGTGGCTGACGGTGATGGTGAGCCCGTGTGACAACATTTTAGAGCACTGCATTGGCCCGGGGTTCCTCTTAGACGCCCAGACAGAGCCTGATGGCCTCTTTCAGACATGGCTGCCTCCCATCCATCGTCACACCTCCATCCCCAACCCAGGCCTTCAGTAAACCAGGCACGTTTGCTAAACACAGGACACTGATGTTGGGATCTCCCCCTTCTCCTTCCACCCACATACACATCCTCCGTGACTCCCTCTGTCCCCAGGGTCAAGGCCAGATGCTCCAGCAAGAATCGCCGCAGTCCGAGGATGCCCCCTGCCTCCACAAATGCTTTCCCAGCTCCCCACAAGTGTCCACTGCGGTTAGCCCACTCCTCTCTCCCGCCTTCCAAAATGCACCCATTCCCAAGATTTCAACTTGTCGAGATGCGCCCGCCCTTCCCTTGTCCGGGAGCCGGCCCAGGATGGGTCCCACTGGGTCTTCCTCCAACGGGGGCCGTGGGACTCAGAAAGTAGGTGCTCATGACTGAGCCCTGGGTGCACGGGGCTACGTGGGCTCCAGTGCTCGGGGGCGGGAAGAATCTGATCAGATGGGCTGCGTCCAAGCAGGGCCTCTGACTTCCACAGGGAGGGAAAGGGCCGTGCTAATGCGAAAGCCGGCACAGGGCCGTCAGGTGGCAGCTGAGTGGCCGCAACAGAAACGAGTGTCCTGGGCTGCAGGGACTGCAGTGTGGCCCTGGCTGGGGCCGTGAGGACCACAGGACACTTCCAGGACTTCCCGCAGGCTGAATTTTCTAAGGACCCGTGAAGTCTGACTTTCGGATGGACCCTGATAGCTGCGGTGAGCTCTCCCCTCCGAGCCAAAAATGGACTTGCCCGTATTGTGCCATGTATAATGCACACCCACTGTTTTGGCCCAAACTTTCAGGAAAAAAAAAACAACCCAAAAACCTTTCATTTTAATTTTTTCCTTCAATTTTTTACTGATTTAGATTTAGAAACAAAACCCGATTATTGTCTTCCAGGGAATTATTCCGCATACGGATATTGTTATTGCTTTCTGGAGTTACACTTTTAACACCTAGGCATAAATAAAAATTAAAAATTTATACAGATACGGAATTAGTGCTACCCATGTATCATGCGCATCCTTATTTGTCCCTCAAAAATTTGGGCAAAAAGTGCGCAGTATATAGGGCAAAATGCGGTATTTGTTTCCGGCATGCAATACTCAGCAGTTTTATTTTCTACTCTGGGGATGTTAGTCTCACCTCCCCAAAGACCTGGCGCGCTGGGAATGCCCTGCAACATTTTCTCGCAAAATAGTCCTTAGACGTAGGCGCCTGTTACCCTCGAAATAGAGGACTCTTGATACTCTGAAC